>CM034352.1:46218949-46330815 GCA_019925275.1 Mytilus edulis | reverse complement strand
ATTTAATTCAGAAAAACATTGAAAGTGAGATACCGCAACCCCCCGTTGCTAATTGGAAAAGGTATTAAGAGCCATTACCTATAATCGAGTATCTTAATTCATTGAAATCGTTTTTATTGGAAATATAACTATATTATATATTTGAGGTAAGTTCAAATATTTTATTGTAATTTATTTTAATATGTTTTGCAAAAGTGTTGTCGTTTAAATAACCTATCGCATTTCGGTTAATACAAGCTCTTGTCAATTTGCCATGTTCAAGATTATATCAATAAATTTGTGAATGCTAGTGGTTTAAAACAATAAAATACATTTAACACCGGTCAATGTCAAATGATTCTTTTTAATAACGGAAATTTGATAACTAGGGGATATTAGTATTTCTCTTTGTTTATGTTTTTTCTTACTTTTTTTAATGGTGTTTGAAGAAACTGTTATATATGTAAACACAATGATCTTTGAATTTAAACGATAAAAATGATGTTATCAGGATGAAGCAATACTGGCGTAGATTTATTTTTAACCTGATGCCCAGGATGACACTAAAGCTTAAGTACTCTAATATTTAGAAAGAATTGTTAGGCTTGTAAAACACAATGATCTTTGAATTAAAACGATGGAAATGGTACTATCAAGATGAAGCAAATATACTGGCGTACATTTATATACAGCCTGAAGCCCAGGATAACACTTTTCTTAAGCACAAGTACCGTGCATAAGCTTTCTAATATTATAGCGAGAGTTGTTAGGCTTGAATTCAAAGTATTTGAAAACATTACGTGTGTGCTTTGTATCTATCTTATATAATGATCATAATAAGCTTATCGTAAGCCTATCGTAAGCCCTAGGTAATGAAAACAAACTTGATGAAAACTATATAAAGTTATAAAGTTAATTGTATCCAATCCCCTTAGCAATGTTTTGTGTACTTTAAAAGTAGCTAGTTTTTAAATCAATTAAATTATCGGTTTGCATTATTTACTATTCGTATCTTCTATTTAACATTTTAATTCTAGCTTAACTAATCTTTCTTTCATTGTTCAACATTTCCGACTTGAATTCTATCCAACAAATTACCCTTTCAATCTCGATTGAACTAGTAAGAGGGATATCAGATTGCGCATGTATCGTTGTCATGACAGAAACAAAAATTCTCATATGTCGATTTCGCCTTATTTCAATTAAAAAATAAAGTAATTTAAGTTCGTGTGACTTGTCCACCTACTTGAATTTAACTGATTTCACGCTTATAAAATGCTACAACAAAACGAAGGAAAATATATCAAGTATTATTGAATGAAAACGTTGATTTAAAAACTTTTCAGACTTTAAATTGTGTCCTTCGGTGTTAGAAAGGAGCTATAAATGTCGATTCAACTGATCTATATCAAGTTTAATAGCTTGTTTATTGATCGTGTTGTATCCGTTATGAAATATTCCCAAATACTGATTGATATTGAACACTTTTTAACAAGTTTCCTACAGTGAAATTACTAAATATAAAATATTCATTTTCTATTGAGTAAACACTATTTATCATAATTCATAATTTTGAACTGGATCGTATCCTATTCAAACATGCTTTGTAATTTACATTTTTTCAATTTCACAAATGGCTTGAAAGTGGCAATTTACAATATGGAAATGATTGAAGGTTCAATGCATAGCTGCTCTTTTTAAAATAAGTAATTATTTATTAAAGTTAAAATTGTAACTATAATGGTAATATGATATTAGAAATGTTAAAAGCCACATGCATAATTGGTATATTACTAGACTTCAATTACATAGTACATTCTTATGAAATTCCTATGCAGAAAATGAAACAAAGAGAGAAAGAGGAGATCGTGAACATGATAATAATCTCAATCTTCACGAAAAATTAATCAAAAGTTTAAGTTCATGTATCGCTACATTGTGTTAGAATCGTCTTAACGGTCACTTAATTTGAGACCAGATGTTTGCCTCTTGTTTCAATATTTGTAAGTATAAAAAAGAAGATGTGGTATAATTGCCAATGAGACAACCATCCACAAAAGACCAAAATGACACAAAATTAACAACTAAAGGTCACCGTACGGCCTTCAACAATGAGCAAAGCCTATATCGCATAGTCAGCTATAACACTCCCCGATAAGAAGCACATAAGGAGCTCATTTGTACAAAGGCCAAGGAAGGGTTTGCTACTAGCTCAAACTAATGGGCGAAGTGTACAAAACATTATATCGATGTCTGAAAATATCAACTTTTTCGTATTCAGCACGAAACTGTTCAGGGGCAAAGTAAATGTCGTCCTTTTAACGTTTCTAAGCCTCGTACACTGGCCTTATAAAGTATATTTTTAATATCGATGAAAGTAAATGTTTTAATAGGCTACAATAAAAAGTATCCCTAGTTATAATGTCTATACTGACTACCAACTTGTAGACAATATTGGAAGCAAACATGGAGATGAGCGGATTAACAAAAACAAGTTACGAGAACACCTAAGCACCATAATAGGGGGGGGGGGGGCAAGGGGGGTCCCAATAACAGCAAAACAGCAAATTGATTTGGCTTATAACAGATAACAAGGAATTAAAATGGACAAAAACAGATAACAGTAAATGAAATATTAAAATAAGTCGGGTCCTTGACAAATCCAGTATTTCTTATTACAGGTATAATCCTTTGTAATGAATTCCATTTTCTATGAACATGGTTTTCAGAATTATGCATCTAGATATGTATTTGGTATATTCTTGTCCGTCCGTCGTCAACATGTCGGCCATTAACTCAAACATTCTTTAACCAATTTACATAAAAAAAATGGGAAATTGTTTATATCTATTGACGTGAGCTCCCTATCATTTTTTTTTGTAAATTTTAGATTTTAAGTTTCTGAGTAATGGGGTTTGATTCAATAAAAATGGTGTTTTGTTTCCAGTTTTCTGATAATATCTCAAAAATCCTTTCACAAATTTGCAAGGAATTTTGGTGAATTGTTTATATCTATTGACATGAGCTCCCTTTCAATTTTTATAAATTTTAGATTTTACGTTTCCGTGTTAAGGTTTTTTATAAATTAAAAGGGGGGATTTTCTACGGACATTAACACAAAAACATTTTCAGCAGTTCTCATAAAACTTTGCTGAATTGTTTATATCTATTGTTGTAAGCGCCCTTTCGATTTTTTTTTTATTTCCGATTTAATGTTATTCAGTTAAGGGGTTTATTCATTAAAAAAGATGGTATTTTCCAGTTTTCGGACAATAACTCAAAAATGTTCTCTGCAGTTCTCATGAAACTTTGATGTATTGTTTATATACATGATATATATTGACTGATTTTTTATAAATATCTGATATGACATTGAGAAGTTATCAAATATTTCAAAAAGGTGACGGGCGTATCATGCACTCATGGCGTAGCTGTTTATTTGTTATGGAATACTTTTTTCAGCATTTATTTTTGTACTAATATTGAAACTCACACATGTTTGTAACTTAAATAATGTGTAATAAAATTGAGAATGGAAATGAGGAATATGTCAAAGAGACAAAAATTATATCTAGTAAAAATTCAAGGGCAGTTATGGTATCAAAGTAGGTCCAATTGACATAGTTCTTGTGCTTGTTGCTATTAAAAAATGACATAAAAGAGTTTGAATATATATATTCGCATTCTGACTTTTTTTTAAATGCCCCTTTAATGAGGTGTGTGAATTTTTCTGAATAAGACTATGAGGCAAAGTTGTATATAGGGTAGAAAAATCAAAAGCAACAATTGTAAGCATGCAATTTATCAAGAAGGACCAATTTTGACACTCCAAAAGTGATTTATTCTTCTATTTTCAAGCATGCAATTTATCAAGAAGGACCAATTTTGACACTCCAAAAGTAATTTATTCTTCTATTTTCAAAGGCCTTATTTGAACAAATTTTTATCAGGTTTTTGATTGTACCAAGTCTACTAGTAAGTAGAATACATAGTTTAATAGGGGAACTATGGCTTGAAGTTGAAATAAATCTTTTATTGTAATGAGTTATATGCAGCTTCGGAACCCAGTACATGGTGGGAACTTTCATTGTACAATGTATTTGGTTCTGCTTTGAAAAGAGCTGAGTCTATGTACCATATTATATAAAAGCTTTTACGAAGCATAATCATAAGATATACTTGAATTGTCCTGGACCTCACTTTTGTGATGGGTATATGTTAATTGAATCCTTCTCCGAATACGGGACCAACATATTAGTATTGGTAGACTCCAATGTCCAATGATCTTCAATTTCTACCGAATTTTGGCTGTCCCAAAAATGTTAACATCCCAATTTTCAATAACAGTTAACAGCAAATACATTATCACAATAACAGATAACAAAAAAACTAAAAACCCAATAACAGCTAACAAAGAATAAGACAATAACAGCTAACAGCAAATATATTTTCAGAATAACAGATAACAAAGAATTAAAATGCCCCATAACAGCATAACAGCCAAACCCCTTGCCCCCCCTCATAATACATTCTGTAAATATTTCCGTATTCTTCCATACTGTCGTTAAGGCCACAAGTAAATGCCACTTGAAATTGTTAACAAACGATTTATAAAATCTATAATTTAAACATAGCCGTCATGTCAAATATTGACAAATATTTCTTCCTTATCTGAAATGTAAATAAGAGAAAGCGAGGTCGTTGTTTTACGCTGTTTCTACTATTTAAAATAGCAGTTGTGAAAAACCGTTTTGGTATACTTATGTTATATTTGTAAAGGCTTTATCTTACGTGATAGATTTGACAAACATAGAAAGAATGAAACTCATATATTTAATAAAACTCTGAATCGATGAGTATTTATTTATGTTTGATTTAAGGCAGGTTGAACTTTAAAGAAAAATTGATGAAAACATTTATGAATAAAAATGTCTGTGTCGTATTGAACAATTTTGTAAAATGACATAAATTATTCAACGACGTCAGATACTTACAAAAACGAAGAGATACCTGTATGCTATATATTGATTTCTATCATAGAATAAAACTTCTGAGTTTAGTGGAACTGTAAAATATGAAAGTAAATATTAACCCTTTACAATGGTAAACAGTTGATTACTGTGGCCCGGTTAAAAACGAATATAAAATAAGGTACTACTAATAAAGTAATACCAGATCTTAAGCTGCTTTGCTTTTAACATGTATGCATCAATTTGATGCCATAGGTACTATACAATAGATTTAATTTGGGAATCTCTCAACTCAGATCGAATTTAGATATCAATACATTGTCAAGATCTCAGAGACATTCATTCTGAAAGATAGAACAGAATAAGATGCTGCCTGCAACACGTCTTGTTCGTTCATTGTTATAGTATTAATCAGACCGTAGGTTTTCTATCTCGACGTGTTTTACAATTTGTCATCACAAGTGTTTTGTATAGCTGACTAGATGCGATTTGGGTTGTTCATGGCTAATTGTCTAATTAACTCTCATACTGCATCTATCTTTTTCTATTTGAACTTTGAAAAATCTAATGAAATTCATACGATAATATTATCAATTCGAAGACATTTTTTTGCTGTAAGAGATAAATTTGCTCCTGTAACAGTACACGCGTTCGTTTGCATTAGGCTGCTCTTTTTCTAAATATACAAGGCTGTCAAGAGATTTTGCTATCTCTTCATACGGGTCAGCCATTTATTATCCTAATCCGACGGACTATCATCGTTTCTTGATACCGTACTCGCAAATGATGTCAAGGGAGAGCCTTAAATTCAGTCCCTGAATTTTTCTCCCCGGAACTGTGATTGAACCAGAAACCTTTGTGTTAGTAGTACGATGCCCAAACCACAACACCACGGTTCTCTTAATTTTTAGTTTAAAAAAAGGGAAGCATATGGCATTTTCTTTAACTTACTAGTTACGCAAGATTTTTAAAGAAACTTCAACTTCCATACCTGATTAAAAAGAAACATATGCCTCAATATTATACGTTGGAACGAAATGACAGGACAATATTGTTGATGGAATATTAGTCGAGATTTGATAGACATCTAACAGTACACGAATCGAGCTTAAACATCTTACACGAAAAGAAACTTCATCGTCTTTATACGGTCAAAGGTGGTCTGTAAAGACGTTTCTGTTTTGAAAGTTATCATACTAATGGGAAACTGTATGTGTTTTCAAACAAACCTCAGAGAAAATTTATAGTGCTGAAATATTTCAAAAACTTTTCAAAGCTTCAAGGTCCAGGTCTAAATTTAATATTTGTAAAAAAAAAATCGTGCGGGGTACACACTATCAAAAATCGATGTTAATTCGTTGTTATATTTTCTATAATATTTGCCCCTCCTAATATATAGCTAGATTGCTGGCTCCGATCACTCAATCTCCAATCAGCATTGATATCATATTCCATTGTAGAACGATACAACGATTGACATATTATACAAAAGCAATTTATACGTACTATTAAACTTGCCAAAGTAAGTCAAAATCTTAAAGATATTTTATCAACAATGAAGTACTTAGAATAATTTAATGCTAGCCTTAGTTTGAAATAGTCAATTCATAGTGTTGGATTCCGTATAAAAAGGTCTAAAGAAAGTTACAAGGCATTTAATTTCTATATGATTCCTGTTGAAAAAGATAATCTAAATATTATAATTTATGCTTAAGTCACTTTGTAAATAGTAGGAAAATAAATGACTTTATCAAACCTGTCATCTCAATAATTACTTCAAGGTGATTTAAATTTGATCTGAATTATAAAAAAAATATTCATAAAATGTTTAAATGATAATGTTTGATCGATTGCTTTACATTTAAAGACAAATGTTGACCTTGTAACAGTTAGACCTTTTTGAAATCAAATTAATTAAAATATGTTCACATTGTATCCTTCAACAGTGCAAAGGTGTGTTTATACGTATATTAAGTAGGAGTTGAATGGATTATGAGAAAGGACATTGAATACAATTTTAATTTCTGTCAGTAATCGATCGATCGATCGATCGAGAGAGAGAGAGAGAGAGAGAGAGAGAGAGAGAGAGAGAGAGAGAGAGAGAGAGAGAGAGAGAGAGAGAGAGAGAGAGAGAGAGAGACGCACTTGAAAACAAATTATGAATTATGAATTAAATTATGTTCTACACATAAAATGTTTCTGCATAACAAACATACTAATAACTTATATTAATAGAATCAATACACAAACACTATGGAGTGTTTACTTCGGATATTTTCTATCTTGGTTGTTCGCTATGTAATGTATGCGATGCAATTGGCACCAGGTCCGTATTCGAGTATAGTCTCCAAACTTCGTTCATTCCACGATTATGAAACTGTTTTATTTATTTAATCGGATCTTACAGAGCGTTCTTCGGAACCACTCACCCCTATACGAAACTTCTTTTGTTTTGTTTATGTTTTTCTTTTCTTGTTAGTTTTATTCGTTTTTAAAAACAGAATATTACAATGGTTGTTATTCAGCTAGTTGTTGTTTTGGTAAATGGGAAGGTAGTTATGGTTCATAATATAGTTAAACATGAACTGATTGATTTTTGGTTACTTGATGTCGCTTGGAAAATATTTCATGCATGTTCAGGAAAAGAACAAATTAACAACAAATAGAATAGATAGGTCATGTTAAAGAGGCCGTCCGGGATAAAGGTCTGGGAAATTTGGACTGGCACTGGGAAAATATGGCACAGAAAATTTTCTTTACATTAGGCCGTCTACGGACTCTCAAAGGGTTGCTGCAATATTTAGTGTTTTTGTTTACAGAAAAAGATAGCACTCTCGAGGAATTTGATGTCCTCATACTAACTGGACGTGGCTGCGTACTTATACATCCCGTAAAGTCAAACGGACGTCCTGCTTTGGCAAGGGTTTATTGTCGGTCGGTCGGTTGAAGACCAAAGTGACTATATTTCTATTCCCCAGTAACCTTTGGTGATCAAAGACATGTTAGTTGTTATATAATTATTTAACAGTGGTTGATGATTTGGTTCGACGTTAAATATATATATATATATAGTTTTTGAAACTAATGAAATGTATTATGGCGTATATATTGTCTTTGTGTTTACCATTAGAGGAAAACATTATTGGTGGGTTTTTTTTATCGTTAACTTATTCCCTTTTTGTATAGGTGTACCAGATTTTAAACAGCAGCCACGACGCATACACTCATTCAGTTCCACGATGTCCTCCTATGTAAGTATAAACCTCATATACACATTTGTACACACAATTACTTGTAATCTATTTGCATGTATAAGCACAAGGACTTATTATACAAAATAAATAGAAGTCATAAAGAGTTACCGAATTTAATACAAAACAATGATAAATGCCTCACCTGCACACAAGAAAGATAACTCCGATCACGACCGATAACTTTGTGTATCGAAAGTCGTGAATAGCCAATTCGAACACGATGATTGATGCTGTATCATCCATTGCATTTATGTATTAATTTTTCAATTATGTGGCGACTTAAATGGACTAAAGTTCATATGTCACTTGAAAAAACACTTATGAATTCCGAACAACAATAAAAGGGAGAAAAATATTCTTGAAGTATATTTTTTATGGATCAAGTATTCCAAAAGATTAAGCTTTATTTCCTAAGGTGGCCAAGGTGGAATTGAGTAGTTCAAACTTGGTTTTTTTTATTAATGATTTAGAATATTTTTTTATCGTGACGTGCAATTTAGTTTTGTCATTTCGGCAAGCTTTTATAAATTCATTAAGTTTAAAAACCTATTTCAAACATTTAAAAAATCCCTTTATTTGAGATTTATGACGGTTAAAATTCGATTTAACTTTTACTATCTTTCTATACATTTCTATATCTTTGTTTATTTTTTTTTCAAATACTTATCCAGTTTCACTATTTATTATCTTAATAAAGAGGGATACTTTGGAATAGCATGATTTTTTGTGCATAATTATATATAACCTTATTTTAACAGCTTTTAGGGGACTCGTGGCCAATTAGGCCAACCTGGTCAAAGGTATTTTGTTTATTTTACAACCATGCATGCACGTGCTGAATAATAGTGCTAGTGATAATATACACTGTCATTTTTAAGGTTAAAGTTAAAATTCATAAATCATTCTAATTGTTTAGTTTTCAATAACTAAATGTTTTGTAATACTTCTTCTCTTCGATCTCTTATTCCATGAAATCATATGTAACTTGTACTAATTTTGCCATGCTGTGTACATACATTGGTTCAAGCTTTCACTGTTGGCGGCAAAAGCTATTTTTGAAAATAATTAACGTCATGAAATGAATTTTTGTTTTTCTTATGATAAAAAAAAACCAATATTTGCCACGTATCGTACATATAGTCTATACTTTCATTGCATGATGCTTGATAATTTTATAGTATTATACACATATAGATATATCAGTCCAAAAAGCTTAATATTGCCACGAAACATACTTGTGTATTCAAAGAACATATTGCAACAACCAATTCAAAATAAAATCATGGAATCATATATTGTAGAAACAAGTACTTTCAACTTAGCATATGTTATAATTTGCTTTTCAGTTACAGAAAACTAAAAAAAAATCAGTACTATAAACACAATAAGAAAAAAGCAAAATCACAAAAATACTGAATTCTGAGGAAAATTCTAAACGGAAAGTCCCTAATCAAATGGCAAAATCAAATGATTAAACACATTAAACAAATGGACAACAACTGTCATATTCCTGACTTGGTACAGGCATTTTCAAATGTAGAAAATGGTGGATTGAACCTGGTTTTATAGCGCTAAGCCTCTCACTTGTATGACAGTCGCATGAATTCCAAGAATTATGTGCACAACGTCTATTATTTTTTAAACAAATAGTGATGCTTACAGCTGATTAATTTTTGATAGTTATCAAAAAGTGATCTTTCAAAGATTCTGCAAAAAAAATCAACCATCGAGAAAGATCACACTAGATATTGCATGCAATAATATGTGCGCATTTGTGTATAACTGTAGATAGTGATGCTTGAAATTAAATATACAAAAAGACTGTATTATTAATGACGAGGACAGGGGTTGTATAACAAACGTTTTGAGAAATCAAACGAATGCAAAACGCCTCCATTTTGCTTAAACTATATCTGTACAATTATGATTTTTGTGTATCGTTCATCCATTTTTCAGTTTGGTTTAACTTTCAAATTTTCTACTTTCCATTTCTGATTGTTCGTTCGTGTGATTAGTTTCATTAAATGGTATTTATTAGTAGCATCCCTGTATGACATATGAAATTCTGTTGGCTAATGACCTTTTGAGTTGACCTATTAGATTTAGGTTTAGTAGGATTTTTATCTTTATTTTCGGTTTGAATATTTTAAGTATGTGACTGTATTTCTAGATGTGCTAGTATTATTTAGTTTTATTTTAGCTTAGTTGTCAAAATAATGTAAAACAAAATGATGGGTTGACAGATCGTTACACTTTGACAATCATACATTTATTTTCGATTTCACTTAAACCATCAAAGAGTTAAAGCAATGTGTCAAGTAATACGATACAAAGGACTTTACGTCCGATTCAGACAGGACGTGACTGCGTATTTAAACATCCAGCACAACCAATAGACGCTTCTATTGAACATTACTGTCCGGTTGACTGTCAACTAAACTAAGGGTGGAATGGCCCTACATCATGATCCTGTATCGATATAATACAAACAAGTGATTCTGGTATAAAACAGAGGCGTTTGTTCCAACAGATGGAGAACTGTTCCACATACGACTGAAGTAGAACTGAACTTAAACGATTGACAGCGACATATAAGACTCAATTATTAGAAATATCTGATATTAGCTAAATATGCAAAAGAATTACTCAATTTAGAGACTGGACACTTTTGTCGTGGATTCATCTTTTGTTTGTTTTTTTCTTTACAACTGATTTTTCTCCTGATGCAACTAAAATATTATTCAAACGTAAAATATTGTATATAAGTCATGAATATTTTGACAATTGAAAGTTTAAAATATACTCAATTCTTTTTCAGTATATGAAAGAATCGACATACAGACATGATTTTGGGGCAGCAAAGGTAATGACATTTTCCGTGTTGTTTTTGTTTTGTTTAATTTTCTGCGCAGTTGAGATTTCTGTATGCATGTGTAAAAATTATGTTGTTCTTAACCCTATAGATTACAAATAGTGCAGATAATATCTGCATGTACCAAATGCATTGTAAATATCAATTCATATTAATTGCAATTAAAAATAGTGTGTTTCTATGCCAATATATGATATGTCAGAGTTAAAATGAAATAGATCGGTCAAAAATATTTCAGATTCTACATGCATTCAATTTTAAAGCGTATATTCTGCATGGCAAAGTCAAATCGCAGTTGCACAATGTAAAAAAGATACATTTTCAAAGCAACTGAATTTAAATGCACATGTATTTTTCAAGAGGCGTAAGAAAAGTTTTTTGACAATTCTACATAATTATATAAGTATCAATAGGGAGGGAGAGGAAATGAAAGAGAGTTTGGTTCAATAATCCAACTACATGTATGTCATTATCTTAAGGTGGTTTTTTTTTTAGTTAATAACGTTTCAAATCAATGTCACCTCAAGAATTTGATGCGGCTGTGCCGCCGCCGACTTAGTTCTGTTAAGCTTTATAATGTTTTCTTTCAGGATTCAAACTTTACAAGGCCCTTTCCTCAAACATATTACAACACCGAGGAAATGAACCAGCGGCTATATCAACCTCGCCCTCGAAGGGTATATGATTGCTTTGATCGCTTCTCAGTCATACTTTAAGGCCATTTTTGCCACTTCATGTGATTTAACACATCATATATTGCTTGTTTTGCATTTGGTATATGTATCATCTACATTTTGTTTTGTTGCATACAATAATGACATGCTTAAAAAAATATTTCTCGTTTATTATTTTGAAATTGAATTCGTTATACTAGGGTGCAATTAATGTCCGCCCTTTTCTTGAAACGTTTCAAACTTTAGACAATTAATGATCCATTCACAGTCTGAGGAAATAAAGTTCATATCATATGCTTTTCACTATAGAATTGAAATTACTGCTTTTGTTTAGTTTTACCCTACTGATGACAAGTCGTTGCAATGGTAATCCTGCTCAGTACGAGAGGAACCGCAGGTATTCCGCGTTTCATGCAAAATGTAAGCTCACTTGCTTTTATTTCATATAAATTTTCAAAACACAGCGTATAATTCTTATATTAACAGCTCTTGCAATGACAAAATATATATGCTATTAACATGTTGAATCTGAAAGTAAAATTTTAAACATAAAACTTGGACAGAATTGTATATTGAGACAAAAGTCGCATATACATGTATCGGGGCCTTTTATAGCTGACTGTGCGGTATTGGCTTTGCTCATTGTTGAAGGCCGAACGGTGACCTATAGTTTTTAATTTCTGTGTCATTTTTGTCTCTTGTGGAGAGTTGTCTCATTGGCAATCATACCACATCTTCTTTTTTATGAAGCTGAAATTTGAATAAAGAATATTTCCATTTCTAAGTTGATAGCTGGTTAATTTTTATTCAATTTTAATTATTGTTAAACATTTATACATATCATAGGATAGCACTTTATTTTTACTCATTTCTATCAATTATGCATACTAACAATGTATATATAATCTAGTATCAATTACATTTTCAAGTTAATATGATATGCAATTTTTTTAAACACGATAACTGTTAGCACGACATAAACAATGTTTAAATAGTGTTGCTTGAATAAGCTGTTATTGGCGGAGAGATACGTTGTAATAATCTAGTTGTTTTCATACAGATTGGTAACATTGGACAGAATGAAATGATTCGTTTTTCAGCACAAAAATTTCACAATTTCTATAATTAAACACCTATTGTAAATATAACAACTTCAGTTTCATTACAAAGCTTATAAATATAACACTTGATGACAAAGTTAATATTCCAAGACAGGTTATGAAAAGCAAACTTATTGATGGTTGGAACCCGATGCTCTCTCAACATTTTTACACTGTAGGATCCTGTAGGATTGTCCCATTCGCTTCTATTTCTAAATGATAAATTTATTTTTCTTACAGGTTTATGTTAAAACAATGTTTTGTATTTTAATTCATTTTTTTAATAGGCCCGTGATGACTCGAGAATACCTATGGATCAAGGCAGAGTAAGTATTTAGTTTACGACGCTGTTACGTTAAAGGGAAATCACACTATTCATGCTGCTAATAATAATTCATTGAAATTTTGCATGTAGACAGATCATACTTTTTACAATATTTAAGGCGAAAAAAAAATTGGGGTCACCGATGTTGTTTTCGAGATGTGACGTCATCAAAACGTAAAGAATCGCGTTATTCCGAAATATAGAATAAGCGCTTTAAGTTGTTAAAAATAGGCAAAGTTATTGAAAAACGACATTTAACTGGTATAACTAAAACAGTCAAATGTAAATTTTACCTTATACACATTTATTTGTCTCAGTTTCCTTATTTTTCAAGGCCTTTGAATATTTCCCGCCATTTTCAATTGCTATTTATTATAGATCTTTCTTGAAATGAAAAAAATCTACTAATGTTGTTTCCTTCAAACTTCTGCATAAGTTTAAGCTTCAGGGGAGATTTTAAAAGCATAAATATAAAAATGGGGGTCACCGATGTTCTAAATCCGCTAAAACGTAAAAAATCTTATTATCGATTTTTGGCGGGAACTATAATAACTTTTTCTGTTAACGTTATAGAACGACGTTGCTAGCAAAGCAGCATTTCTTGCAATGCTTGGAACTATCGTTTTCACTACAAAATAAATAAGCATTTTTTAAGGTATTTTGATTATTCATTGATATGTTTATCAATCTATCGAATCGTTAAACATGCAGTAACAGTTTATTTTTAAGTAATTGTCAAAGTTGAAGTTATCTAAAGAATTTAATTGCATTTGTTGTATGAGAAAAACGAATGTTTGCCTCATGTCGTATTAAAGAAATAATTTACAGCTTGCAGATTAAGTATCTTCTACTTCGGAAGACCGAGTGTATCCGGCTGAAAAGGAACAGGTACCTTTTATACTACAAACAGAATAAATTCACTAACTAGTTCATTCACATTGGAAAGATAAAACCTGAAATGCGGTGTTTAAAAAGCCACAAAACTCGGCACTTAAATCAACCCGTAATGACACCATTTTCGGAAGAAATTTAAAATTAGTTAACATTTCCGTAATTACACAACGCTCAATAATCGAAACAAATCAAATTCGAGTTCCAGTTAAATTTTTTAAAGTTCGAGTTTTATTTTGATTTCAAGTATTTATTCCAGTAAGAGTTCTACTAGGAAACTTCCGAGTTATATTGTTAGAGAGAGTAAAAATTCTGGTAGGAGTCAAAATTTGGAGATCCGATGAAATTAGGAGTATGATTGCAGTTTTTATTTTCTGTTGGTGCACCTTTTTTTCTTTGAATGTAGGTGTAATACCACCAATGGTAAGCTACATCCGCTTGCATACGAAAATAGGTCGAAAAAAACATTATTCCCTTGAAATGGACAGTTGTAGGTAATTAATCCTACATTTTATTGCAGTAAAACATTTCTGTTTCATAAACATATGTCTTCGGAATTTTAAAGCACCCTTATTTTTTTATTTGGGGTTTCTATAGAATATTTTTTAAATTACTAAATCTTGTACACAGGTTAATTAGGAGAGAAATTTGATTGGTTAACTTCCAGTGATGGCTATATTCTTATATGCAATGAAATGTTATGTGAATTTGTTTTTATAGTATTGGACAGGATAACACTTTACTCATGCCAAGTATTTCTTTATTTGAAACAAAGAAAAATTCTAATTAGCTTTTTGAAAAGTGCAAATTTAATGGTGGTATTATACCTGTATATTATTTTATCAAATTTATCTTTCTTATGGTATATATACTTTTTTTGTATAGATTGGAACCGTTGGTTTTCCAGTTTGAATGGTTTTACACGTCTAGTATTTAAGGGCCCTTTATAGCTTGTTGGTCGGTGTGAGCCAAGGTTCCGTCTTGAAGGCCGTACCTTGACCTATAATGGTTTACTTTTATAAATTATAATGTGTATGGAGAGTTGTCTCATTGGAACTCATACCACATTTTCCTATATCTTATGTTTGTCAATACTGATACTGATACTGATTAATGATAGTTCAATTGAAAATAACTGATTGAATCTGTGTGTTAACATAAGCACTATCTGCTAAATCATGTTGGCCATTTATTTTAAAGAACCAAAGAATCAATAGTAGTTAACCAGCTACCTTCGTATAAAAAAACTGGTTGTCCTTTTCAGTCATGATCGGACTTCAACATCTCCCTATATCACTGTTGACAGTGATCACATTGGGTGATTTGAACACGAACCTACATCTGAACTATAATTACTATTTTTTTGGTTTTATTATCTATTGTTTTCTTGATTTTTGCAAAACTTTCAGAGGCAATGTTTACATGAATATCACGAAAAGACGTGTCTATATGAGTGGAATATTCCTTCACCAGACGGACCATTAATGTGCATGTTAAAGTTTTAATATGAAATTGAGAAGTAATGAATCTTTCTGAAATTGTACCACTGGATTCCATATCACAAATGAAAGGATGAAATTGAGTTTGGGGGTAATTGCTCCAAACGTTCAGGGGTCAAAACAAGCATTTTAATACAAAGTTCCATACCACAAAGGAAAGGCTGTGATTGAGTTGGGGGAGGGGTAATCATTCCAGGGGATGGGATTGGTTTCTTATGTTTCTGCGGGCGTATCAGTCTGCGCTTAGCGAAGCCTTTTATTGTTGTTGTAGTAGTAAGTCATCAATAGTACCAAAATATATAACTAGGCATAGTGTTTGATATTCATAGATTATTTAACGTCTAGCGGCTTTATTTTTAACTTGCTGGTCCTACAGTTCGCTAACGACAGTTTGAAGAAATACTACAAAATATGATTTGTTTTGTGCCCAAATTATGCAAGCCTGAACAAAGCATTAAAGACAGATTGATATCATTAACATTATAATACGGTTCTAAATTTTCTTTGAATTCGACAGCTAGCACCCGATGTAACATTTTGATGATTTTCAACTGGCGTTATTCTTTTAAATAACGTTTAATATTTCAATATATATGATTACTCTATTACTCTGATTACAAACCACTCGTGTTCATGCTGTCCCGCCCCCACCCTTTACCCCAAAAAAGTGAGAGGCGTTATATATCAATGGAACATTTGGACAAGATGGGCGACACTTGGTTAATTTCTGTCGTCACATATGAAATAAATATCGATTTCAAATAGCACTTCACACATTTACGTCCAGTGGCAAGTTTGATGCATATTCAGAACTGGAACATATGAATTTTGACCCTGCTTTGTAATTACCCGACAAGGTGAGCCGGATAAATGAACATATGAAATTAGATTTTTGATGAATTATTTATACATGTAGTATAGAAGACTATAGTTATGACGTTTCATGTATGTGATATGAGAAAACTGACAGTCAAAACTCATTGTTATTTTTTACCACCATCTGTTGGACAGAAAACTACAGATTCCTGAAGCTGAACGCTAACAGGCTGTTACTCTTGATCTATCGGTACCCCCCTCCTACGACAATATACGCTGAATCATACATACCGAATAGAGACGATACGCTGCCAACAGTTGTGTCAAATCAAGACCACTTTCGGCTATTTTTTTTTGGCCATTTGTCAGATTCGAGTAGAATTTTCTTTTTTGCACTTAAGGTCAAGATCAGTAAATAACACGTCCATAGATTTTTTTGAATTCAATTAAAAATTGAACATATACATCAGAAAATTAGTTTTAAAAAACGTATATACTGACTTCGTTTTCGAGAATATGGTCAGAGAGGGTACTAAAGATTGAATATGCTATGAATTTCCAACGTTCTTTGTATTGATTATGCATGATGATTAGGTGTTTTGTATTGACATAGGTTATTTTTATCTTAAAAGGGTCTGGATAGAGGGTTATTTATTTATTAATATTTATTTTGTGTTACCTCTATTTTGTATTCTTTATATCCCATTATTCTCTACTCTTTCGTTTTTTCTCGTTTTATTCTGCAGTTTTTGTTCCATTATTCTATATGCCATAGACCCCAATACAATCAGACTATCTTTTATGGAGATATATTTTAAATTTAATTATAACAGTTGTAAAAAATAGGATATGTTCAATATCATTTCTCCTGCTTAAGTGTAACGTCCCTTCGTCGGCCGCAATTTTACAAATTAGCAACTTTTACGACGGACTCCAAAACGGCGACGTCATAATACGGCCACGACACTACATGTATAGCGGCGCCGATAGCGATGCGTATAAACAATAGTGTGATTTCCCTTTAAATCGTAACTAGGAGGAATAAGATATGCATCGGACAAATAGCAATGGACGTTGTGCGCATGTTTCGTCCAAGGAATTCAAAACCGTATTTTGTAATGCATTTTTATGGAAATATGGAGGCTTTACAAAAGAAAAATAAGGTGACAAGGAACATGTATTTATTGGATTTAAATAAGCCGTCCAATGCATAAGTTTATTTTATCCCATTTGTAAAACCTTCGTTTCTTTTTTACCCGTGCAACACACATTTCAGTAATGAGGCTACTGTTTGACTATAAAGAATTTGACTGAAATAAGCAGATTCGGTATGGCTTCAAATGAATATCACTATTATCTCCCAGTCTTCGTGTAAAATTTGTAGTTTTCCAATATCAAAGCAGTCCTGAACAATAGGTTTAAAATAGTAAACAAACTATTATAAAGAAAATGAAGAAATTAAAAATTGGAGAGCAATACACAAACAACACAAATGAACAGCGATGAAACAGATGTATGGATAAATTAAACAAGAACAGCCTTAAACGAAGATTATAGATCCTAAAACAGAAAGGCACCTGTTTGACCATTTTTAAAAGAGTCTTCGTTTAACAGCTTATGTGCCAGAAAAACTTATATGTACTTTTATTTAAACAACGTTAAATCTAAAGAACAATGATACTTGTATCAGATTACGAAAATTCCTTCCGAATGATAAATATACAATTCAAGATAAGTTTAAGTGGTAAGAATGCAGTATTATTTATTTTAAATCGTAAGTAGTGAAGTATGATTGATTGGGTCTTTGTTCTGCAGGGTTTTTTTTCGCAGATTCCCGTCGAGTTTGTTATCGTGCTCCTTTCATATTTACACAACATATATCACATAAAAAGCAATTTCTCAATCTTAAGTTTCATTTTACAGCAATGAGAAATTTCAATACTTGAAAAGTGTTTGCATAGTATGTTTATATTCATGGTATCAAAAAGACCAGATGGATTAATTATTCTTTACGACAGTTAGTAAACAAAACATATTAGGCTTTTTCCTACCCTTTGTACTTGATCAGAGTAATAAACACGGATCAATCTAAAATTTTAATTTATATACGGTTGAGTTTTATGAGTGTGAAACTTCAATTTACGTACACATTTCGTTATAGAAATTCTAGTTTATTTATATATATATAAGTGGTTTAGTAAAAATTCATTAGATAGTGTTCGCAGAATGTTAGATTAAAATTAAGGGTCAAGTCATAGCAAATCAATCTGATCTATCCCTCATACTTTCTTTTTGCCGTGAATTTCTCAGTACAGTTTTTTACAGATCTATTTTAGGGTCTAGATTAGATTTAAAGAATTGAGAACAATTTGTAAAAATCATATAAAGAAAGAGAAAAATGTCCAAACAATACTTTTCAATAATAGAGAAGAAGGGATGAGATCTGTGCTATCACCCAAAAAAATATTGGCGAAAATAAAGAGAAGAGAAAAATGGCAATATGATGATGGTTGTTGCTGGTCTTTGTTTCGAGTCGAGTAGTTGGTCTTTGGTTTGTTCTATTGAACTGTCCTATAATTTGATAACTTTTGTGATCTTTTTAATGTATTATAAAATGGGAGATTTTTATGGGGGAATACACAAAGTTATTGAATCATACTTTTATTTTAAGGGCTACAATGACCACAGACAAGAAGGACCGTATACCGACAGGGTACGTAATTTAATTCGGGTTTTTGCTATCTATTTAATAATTTAGAATCATGGTGAACGTAACCAAATATATCAATTTAACGAAAAGCAAATACATTACAAAGGATAATGCAAATAAGGCATTCAAGAAAACTTTTTGAGGTCCTTAAGTCCAAAAATAGCTATGTTTTGTGCGCAGGTGTTTTGTAATTTTTGCCGAAGCGTATACACGTAATTTTATAAATTGTGTCTTTTGATCATTAAAATATTTTATTGGCGATAAGCTCATCAAAGCCTCTTGGTATTCGTCACAATTTCTTCCTCCTTTGACACTTAAGGCGCACATTAAGAAGCATGGTTTCCTAGGAGACTTGTGGAATATTTAGAATATAATAACACAAGATTTGAATCGCCATCACTTATACTGCAAATATACTTGCGTAGTCGATACTATATAAAAGAGAGATGACAGATACCAGAGAGCCATTCAAACGGATAAATCAAAAATATACTGACAACGCCTTGGCTTAAAAAGAAAGACCAACAGACAAAGTTAACATTAGTAAACAAAACACAACATAGAAAACTAAACACTAAAGCACCACGAACCCTACCAAAGCTGTGGGGTGATCTCAGGTGCTCCGCAAGTAAATACAAAGCAAACGAAAATATACCAATTGTCCTGAATAATATGATTAAATTCTAGCACGTACAAGATAAATATACATGTAGATGTTCATGCAGTATATTGCTGCTTTTTGTGCACTCATCCTATAAATGAATTATGGTCGGGTTGTTGTCGCTTTGACACATTCCCCATTTCCTTTCTCAATTTTAAAAATGGAAATGCAACGTTAAGTACAGTTTAAATCCTTCAAAAGTTGTGGTTGTTCCCTTGAAAACTATGTTCAGTTCTTATAAAAAAAAAATATAAAGTAACTGAACAGACGTTATTTTTTTTATACATAATTGAATAAGGGATAGAACTTTGAACAGCGATTAAACATCTAACAGGATGTCAATTTCAGGGTGGCTACTATGACCGTCGATATCAAGATGACCACCATTATAACGACGGTTCACACACAGATCGACCGGTATAAATCGTTTATTTTCAGCTTGCTTACATATATTCGTTTGGGCTGCACAATAAAAAATTGATTTAGCGTACTAGTATGTGCTTCTTGATGGTTTAGTGCGCTTATTGTATGATTATTTGCATTTTTTTTTTTATTAATTAATGCATATTTGAATATTTTGATTTAACAAAAATGTATTTATTTGTTCATATATTTATTTGACTGCTTTTTAGTTTGGTTTCGCGTTTTCGTTGTAGTATTTAGGTTTTTTTTTTGCCAAATTAACGTTTGTTGTGCAACACGCTTTTTTCACGAAATTACTGAAAAATATTTATTCTACCAATCTATTTTTCAATATATTCCAATCTTATAAGAAAAGATATATGGCATCTTTTTGAAAACAGAAAGGTAAGAAGTACGCGACAAGACTAAGTCGATAACCACATACAATTACTATATTTACTGTGAATGTTAATCATTATAACGCCTAAACTGAATAATGTTGGATTATTTTACTGTCAATGCTCTTTAACTTTGCTATAGATTTTTTCTTTCATGTATTTTTATTCGAGTGTCACTGATGAAGCTTCTGTAGATGAAACGCGTCTACCATATCAATTTACCATACTGGTGTATTTGATGCCTTTTTATAACAACCATGTATCTTTGGTGTTTTATATTTTATACGACATGAAAGTATTTTTTATTTTATTTTCAGAGATATGATAGGCGTGATGACATGAATGGACCATCAGATAGAGTAAGTGTGAATCATTCACTTTCCCTTCAGTGAATACGAAGTGCATTGGTGGCCATATCTACTGTATCACTGTCAACAATGAGGTTGTTAGTTCGAATCCTGCACGCAGCAGGTGCGCTCGAATCCAATCTCAATTGACTAGGATTGTCAGTTTGCCTGCAGATGGGCGATGGGATCTCCCCGGGCACTACTGTTTCCTCTGCCAATAAACACTGACCATCACGAAATAGCCGTGACAATAGTGATGGTTATGGCGTTTAACACCATAATCAACCAATCAAGAAATATTTGTATGACCCGAATAAATCGCGCTCGACGTGTTATTTTTGGAAGAACTTTTATTACATATTTCGCTTTAAACAGATTTTGAAGCTATATGCATTTCTATTACAGTTTGACCATTATAGAGTCGTGACAGGCAAAACTGTTTATTGTCAACTTAGATTGCATAAAGGAGTTGCAACATTACGCTTCTTCATTATGTACAAACAGAAAATTTATACAAAAGCAAGAAATAAAATTTAAAAAGAAACTATTTGTATAATCTTTTAAGAATAAAACGCTTAACACCAAAAGCTTTTCATAGTTTATAAAAAGATGTCTGAAATCTTTTTTACAAATGATAAACAGAATGTCCGTTTATTTGCTCATTATCTAGGATAAACTATTTTCTGCATTGATTATGTATCCAGTATATACTATTATGACGACAGAGCATACTTTAAACCCCGTTCTTTACAATGGAAGACACAGTTTGGTGTAATCGATTTTACTGTTTAAAAAAAGTTGTATTATTCGAATAACATTGCCTTAGCCGTATTTGGCAGAAACTTTCGGAATTTTAGGGTATTTGAGCTCTTTAACTTTACATTTGATTCAACTGCATACCAAATTAAATTATTAGATTGGTATATTTTATGAATTTGAAATGAAGGAAAGTCTGTTTTCCTAATATTCAAAAAAGCAATTAGAATCATAGTAACATCTAATATATTTTACGTTACAGGGATACGATAGACGACCAGATGATCGGGATCGGGGTGCATACACAGACAGAGTAAGTATGGCATTGAATAATGAACCCATACAAGCTTAAGGTCACTCGAATGAGAGAGAGAAATTTTCATAAATTCTCCTATCACGAAATCCATATTTCCAAAAAAAAGAATTGAAAGTGTAGAATTTATGTAGAAAACGTCCATTATTTTAGTTCTATTAAGGATTTTTGATAAAGAAAAGTAACTGCATCTATTTTCAATGACATTAGAAATAAAGGCGACATTCTATAAAGGCAACAGAAGTATACCGCTGTTCGAAGGTCATAAATCGAAGGTCATAAATCGATTGAGAGAAAACAAATCTGGGTGACAATCTAAAACCGAGGAAAAACATCACCTATAAGAAGACAACAACGAGAAGACAGATACACTAAAGTGGTATGCTCATTTCCATGCTAACATAACTTTTCGCTATTTTTAGAAGCCCAAATTTTAGATTTGAACAATGGTCAAACAGAACATTTTTTTTTTATAAAACTCCAATATTAATGAAAACACAATAATAAGTTGAAATTATAATTTACAGGGAGGTTATGAAAGACGAGATATGAATGGCCCAGACCGAGTGAGTACCACCTACTTTTTTCGCTATTACAAATTGAATGCTTTATTTTGATATAAAACCTGTACAATAATTTTATTGGCAAAATTTGAATTTTTTAACCTATCCGGCATATCCGACAATACATTAATTTCACAGAAGTATTTGATTTCTTTTTACATTGCAGTAGGTAACTATTGCTTTATATGTAAGCTTTGCACCAGAATTTTACATTCGTTTCCAGATTATGACTCCCAGCTAATATTTGTTTTGATTTTTAGAGATTTGAAAGACCACCAGAAAGAGACGCTTCACCAGATAGACGTGTAAGTATAGCTGCCCAAATCATTACCTCTGTTACAGTTTGTTAAGTCCAAACAGTACTTTTGGTCAAAAAAACAATAAAATAAACACTAAAAATGCAAACAACGCCGAAATTCTCAACTATTAATTGTGAATTCTAACAGAGCATCTTTTGGTCAAAATTTATTTAAGACAATCTTTGGAACTATCCTCTATCTATGGATAGTTAAACTGAGTTCGCCATTTATATAGATATAGGGAGATGTGATGTGAGTGCCAATAGTACATTTTTGGCTTTGAGTGTTCATAGTGACAGTAGATATCGTTTCGATTTTTGGGTGTTTGTTATGTTTTATTTGATAATGATTATTCGTCACACTGACAATATAAAAAAAGAAGATGTGGTATGAGACAACTATCAACAATAGATAAAAATGACACACACATTAACAACTATAGGTCACCGGACAAGTCGTTTTATACCTGAGGTGCTCTATTGTATAATAACTTGCAGTTGGTATTAACCTTTCAAAGTAACGAAAACAAATAAGTACTATCAAAAGAAAAACCCTATGCCTATATTTCTGTATGTAGCAAATGCTTGTGTTGTCCACTACTTATTTTTCATTTTATTACCCAGAAAAACAAAAGGTTACCTATTGCTGTTGCTCTGAATTTGTTTTAAGTTTAAAAACAGTGTACAGCATTTGCATTATTTGATAAATGCATACATCTTGATCAATTTGTGAGGGAAAAGTTGCCATGTTAAAGCCATTTTTTGCACCTTTAGGTCGAAAAGCAAAACCTTAGATTCCTTAAAACAGGAAATTGCACAGCATATGAAAGTAATATAGTTTTGATAATCTTTTGTAGAGATTCAACGATCAACCCTCTTCATATAATGAAGCACAATTGCAGGATAAGGTAAGTTGATAGATAGTTGAAGTTGTGGTATGAGTTCCAATGAAACAACTCTCCATCTAAGTCATAATTTGTAAAAGTAAACCGTTATAGGTCAAAGTACAGTCTTCAACACAGAGCCTTGGCTCACACCTAACAGAAATATACATGTGACCTATCGAATTATACTATTTACCTGATTTGTTATCACATAGGCAACATGACGCGTACCACATGTGGAGCAGGATCTACTTTACCCTTCCGGAGCACATGAGATCACCCTGCGGTTCGTGTTGCTTATTCTTCAGTCTTCTATGTTGTGTCATGTGTAATTTTGTTTGTCTGTTTGTCTTTTTCATTTTTCGCTGTAGCGCTATCATTTTTTTTTCGATTTATGAGTTTGACTGTCCCTCTGGTATCTTTCGTCCCTCTTCCTAAAACTACACGTGAAAAAAACTTTGGAAAACCAACGGTTTAATCTACTAGTAATACTAGTATATAAAAACGAATACTAGTATATAAAAACGAGAAATGAAAAAACTATTATGATCCACATCAACAAACAACAACCACTTAACTTCATATCCTAGACTGCATATCATGTATGAGCAAACTAGCACACACAAATAACTTCTGTATTCAAAAGACCATGATGTTTAAATACTGTAACAGTTGGTTGTAAATATTTTTGTTATCAATACGAGACTTTTTTTGTAAAGTTATCAATAGATAACTGTACGTTGCTATGGAATTAGATAGATTCCCTTAAAGGTTATGCTAAAAGAATTTTCCTGGGGTTCCTTGATCCTGCAGAAATTGAATTTGCAGTTCAATGACTTAAAATGTGAAACTAAAATCGATAATTGCCATTTTGAAATCCAAGCAAACCAAATTGTTTATTTCTTTTCTTGAATTCAATGTTGTTTTTTCTACCATCTAAAATATGTTTAAGGGTTGGCTAAAGTATTTTTTTTTATCTATTTCAGTATGGCAATAGAACAACACAGAAGGATTACGGAGATGTAAGTTTTTATGAAATCTTTACAGATGTACATTTGCATCTTCATACTAGCACATTTTTTGTTATGATTTACAGATAATTTTTGGAGTAATTTTGGATTTCCTTTAAACGCTTGGAGACGGTTAATTGTTTTCTTAGTGAAATATGTATTAGTAAATGTAATGCACAATAATGTATGCTAATTGGCGAAATATGAAAGCATATCATTACCTTTTCCAAATGTATAAGAAAAGGATATTGGATGACAACAGGAACGAGACCCAAAAAGGTGAATACATATATTTGAAATTCCTTAAATCCTTGCAATTTCATGCTTTAGTACCAACCAAGCCTTCTATCTATATTTTAACCATAACGTATATCTATATGGAAAGTTCGAATACTTCTCATTGTACAGAAAGAAAGATAACTCTGAAATAACCATGAAAACATCAGTCCCACTAGACATTTTAATTTTGCAAATTATTATAATTTTGGTATCTATTATTATTTTAATTTACAACCATCGAGTATCATGCCTTTTTAAAATACACTAGCTATGTATTATCTTAGCTGGGTTTTTTTTTGGCAAAACGTTTCTGCAGTTTGTGTCCGCAACTTTTTTTGTTGTGTTAAGTTTTCATATGACTGTGACTGAAGAGTCTGATTAGTCAAAATTCACGTCTGGCGTACATAATTTTAATCATGGCATTTATTATGAGTTTAATTACCTATACAAATTACTGTTTCCTCCACAGTTTTCACAGCGAACCAGAGGACAAATGGATAAAGTGAGTATTGTTATTTTTTCTTTCTTTTCATTTCGATCAATGAAAGATATTATACGTTCTCAGAGCGTATTCATAGACAATAATAAACTATAGTATAATATCAAATATTCCTTAAAACCTTTAATAAATTATCAAATCTGAACCAATTTGGGTGGAAGACAAACATATCTTATTAATTTAACGGTTTTGAAGAAAAAAAAGAATGATCTGAAGTAGAATTTTGTCAGATTATATTTAAAAACGTTTGGAATATGTTTTCATAGATAAATTTCAACTGAAAATGGGATGCTACTTCCATATGGAATCGAACAATTTTGTAGTAATTGTTTTGTGATTTATTTTTGCAGCCAAAGCCATATAGAGGAGAGATTGACAAAGAGGTAAATAATATTAATTTGTTAATTATGACAAGAATTTTCTTCCTTTCTTTATCTATTTATCAATTATCAAGGTCAAACAAGATTATTCAAAATGTCATCATGTTTGTATTTCAAAGTGTAAGTTAAATGGTATTATCTACCGATTAAGGTATGCACATTGCATTATGATGCATGTAAGGTAAAGACTAAACTTACTCACTGGAAGATATCATTACTTACAAAACATCAGGAATAACTTTCTTATGTTACTGTTTCATTCACACTGTGAATTAAGCTATCGAGTTTTTTCCACTTTATATACATTTTCAGATGTATTTTTTTATTCAACCCTTGTTCTAGTGTGATTTGGGGTGGAAAAAAATAACAACAATGACCCGAAGTGTAATATCTAATATAACCGATATTAATTCAAAAATTTCGATTTGCAGATGGATTCTTTTCATAATAAGGTAAGATTAATCTTTTCTATTCATTATCTAACATTAGTTTGTAGACCTAAGTATTTATTGAAATTGTAGTGAATCTTTCATGGTATTCTTTAATGAGTTGCCTTTCGCAAAGCAAGTCCTACTCGCTAAACGTTTTCATTCTGCTGGTTTAGTATAATCGCCAATTTCAGTTGTTGAGCGTACATGCATGTAACTTTTTTCATTATTTATTTTAAACACACTATTTGGTTGAGCAATCTTTGACCTTGATAATGGTTTTAAGAAATAGCAGGTTACAACTCAATGTTGTTTATATAAATTAATTATATCTAAGTTTGCATCGTTTATATTGTGGGCTTTTTATGATGCACTGTGTAATACTTTTGTTTGCATATTTCTTATTTCTTATCAAAACTTAAACTTTAGCAGAAATTATGAAAGTAAAGTAATTTCAGAATTTTAAGTGAATCCCACCTTAAACTTTCGAGTTTTTCACCGTTATTCTGGGTTAATTCATCTTGTTGTTATTCTTGTTGAGATTAGAAGCTTGGTAATGTTAGGAAGCGCTTAAACAGATCTTTCATACGAATCTATCATTTCAAATTACAATTGAACATTTTGCTTTATTCAGTTGTACCCCTTTAAAAAACTAAAAATGATAGTTATATACTCCTGCGAAATGTAAGTTAAATTGTCTTGCAAGAACGTTTTTCTAACAAACAATAATGTTTCACCAAATATGCTTTTAAGCGACAAAGAACTTTGTAATTATTTTCTTCAATATTCACAAAGATGATATAACTTTGATATAAATGTTGGAAGTCTTGCATACGATACCTTTCGAAATGTTCGATATCTTAATGCATGTTTTCTTAATTCTGTACTGATTTTCATCTTTTTGTCCTGAGCTTTACTTGTCAGCTTATTTAATATGTTACCTCTGCTAGAACAGTTTTCATGATAATACAAGCCGGGAGAGTTACTATATAATTCCAAAAATAATAAAAGTGAATAGATTAAAATTTTGTTTCTTTGGTGCTATTTGAACATGTTTAATACATCATTTGAACATGTTTAATACATCATTTGAACATGTTTAATACATCATTTGAACATGTTTAATACATCATTTGAACATGTTTAATACATCATTTCTTGTGGCGTATTTTGCGTGATTTGCTAAGAAGTTGATGAATTGAAATCAATTTACAAGTTGACGTAGAATGAGTGACTGATTTCTTCACTAGACATAAACAATTTGTCCGTTAGAAACACTTAACTCTTTCACCAGAGATATACGATTAATGTTCAGGAGTCACTTGCCCTCTCGTAATCTTTTTTCTGTTTTTGACTAATTGTTTGACTAATTGATGGATATCAAATGCTCAATATGTAAATTTCTAAAGGATTTTTATATCCTCATTTTAACGTTTAATACATTTCAAAAATTATCATTCAAATCAGATATGTTTAGGTGTTACGACCACTTTGGTCTTATTATGCCCAGTTTTTATGCCTCTGTAGATTTATCTTCACATTTCATGCGCCAGTGATGAATATAAAAGGATCCTTCATGTATACGTATTATATAAATAGCAACCTTCTGTACCTTGGCACAAGATTATCAATTCTATTTTGATATTTGAAAAGTTTATTAATTTTTGTTCTATTGTTGAACAATATAAGACGCAAGATGCAGAAATTAAAGAAAGTTAAATGACGTCCGTTTAAAATCCTGTTTACAATCATTTCATAACACCTAACATTACAAAATGTTTTATATATGTAGGGAAGCGATTACTTTTTCTTTTATACAATGATATAGAAATATTATGGAGCGACGAATATTGTTAAAGTTCAAACAAGTTGTATATGAATGTAATTCATTTACACTTTTGAATGCCTCAAAAGGTAAAAATATCCCACAATAAATGTATTCAAATACATTTAAACACATATAGATAGATTGTTGACTGTTGACGTTAATTAAATTTACCTGAGCGAGATGTGCATATCCCTTGACAACATACGTTGAAATATTCTATCAATGATTTCTGTCTTCATCAGAAATACAATATTATAACTGGATCTTATATAACTTCACCAAATCAGATTCAAAACAAAATGGCGGAAAGGTACAGAACATACGATTCTCGCCTTCGCTTTTTAGAGAATAATCTTGTTAATCATGATGGCAAACTGGACAAATACAAGTCCAGAAATGATACACATTCTGCTAAACTTCAAATGATGGAGAGAGAATTACAGGAAGTTAAGGCTGAAAATGATGTGCTATATGGTGAAGTTGTTGCTTTAAAATCAGATGGAATAAAAAGTAGAATGGAAAGTGAATTCCAGCGTGATATTAGATCACCACAAAGACCCATTTATGACCAATATAATACGAAAAATGATGTTATCAATTCACAGATGCAGCATACTAACGATGCTAGCAGATTAGTACCACGACTAACAGATGATTTCGATTACGAATATGACTTCAAAGATGTAGATATTCCAGAATCGTCTAGGTTAAAGGGATACTACCGTTTTAAGCAAATTCCATACCACAACAGAATGCTTTTAAATGACAATTATGACAAAATAAGCCCACCAGGCGCTGCTCAACATAAAAAAGATTATAACAGAATCGAAATGCATGAAGGCAATTTCAAACCATACGCTTCACATGCTTACCACACACATCTGACGAATCGTAATCCGGTAAGCTGAGATCTTGTTTGAATTCTTAACATCTCATTGCTTACTGTGTTAGATAATTTTTAGAATAACGTGCTTTCTCTTCCTACTTTTTAGTCTTTTTAGTTTAACAAAATACTAGAGAGTTTACTAAAACAGAGCTATTTTTGTAGATTTTTCTTTTTTTTATGACGTAGTTGTTTTTTTTAAACGTAAACAAGATTTAGAACGTGATTCACTTGTGTTCATTGAAATACTTTAATCATTCTGCCTTATGGCTTGATAGGCAAACCATGTAAACGATGTTGGGTATCTTTAGATTGATGTGTTCTTCGTCGTCCATCTGATGATAGTGCCAAGCATGGATAATTTCTGTCGTCATCTTCCGCATGGCACTTTTTTAAGTTCTTAACTTAATCATGACAGAATGCCACCAAATTTACACAGAATGTTTCTATAGTTTTTAAACTAGATTGATCGTTTGTGGTTTTCAAATACAAAAACATTGCCTGAAATATATCCTTTTTGAAATTCTATATTTCTACTTACACTAGCTTATTAATCTACTCGAACATTAGCTTGAGAGATTTCGACTAAAATTGCACGAATTCGTATAACAGACACAAAGTTTTGTAACTGCTATATAATTGTTTTATCTTAGTAGTTTTATTTTGCTTTTTTGTATACCAAACCATTAAATTACCTTTGACTGATTATAGTATTTGATGATAGTTAACGACACACGTCTCTCTTAAAAGACTCATATTTTTATCAAAAGCTTTATAATTTATAAATCTGCTGTATCATTAGAAACTATAACAAAGCGCATATCACATGCTCATTTTTTTTTACTGGGATGAAAAGTATACAGAGACCGTGAATTAAGAAATGATCCATGAAAACTTATTGATTCTTTGAAAAAACGTTTTCTTAAATGTTATCAATTTCAAACTGTAATAGGATCTTGGATATTGTCTTTTTGTTGACATATGCTTGTTCTTCGTATTATTCTTCTCTCTCGATTTTTTTAGGAAATTTGATCAGCTGTCACATGTTTGATTCAAATTTTATCAGGCGTTTACTTAATTTGAAGCTGATAAAGTAGTTGTATATACCTCACTGTACACACTATTGTATTCCCAATCCTTACATCTCCTTTGTGCCATAAAGGAATGTTTCAATATAACTCTTTCATGTGGTTGTCTTTAAACCTTGGTCCTCTTTTACTCCCTTTTCTGTTCCGTTGAACTCCTTATATTGAATGTAAATGTGCATGTCCATATAAATGTAGCCTATTGTTTGCAATTACTTGCATTAACAACAAAGCCTCCATTTAGTGTTATTAAAATATATTTATAATAAATACTTCGCTAGTTTAATTGATACACATCCATACTTTTTTATCTGTGACAATTTATTGAAATTAAAATGTATGTTATATTAACCTTTTTGAAATTTATGCACTACTATATAGGCAAGTGTGTTCAATAAAAAAAAAAACGTTACTTGCATGTATGCTGTAACAGCACAGAATGAATTGCAGTGCTATTTACTTTGTTGTGTAGAGTTACGCTAGATAATTCTTAATTAGCTTGAATGTAATTATAACATGTAATCCAGCTTTATACATTGAACCTGTATACTGCTTTTACAAAGAAATAATGCCTTTTATAGTAAGTTTTTAAAAAACTTGCTTTTTTAAAAGAATAACATTGTATATAAAACAATATTATAACTCATTACTTCTGTGTACCTCACAATTACTGGAAAGATGATTTCTAGAAAATTTTGTTACAGACAACAAACTATGCAGAAGCTACAATGTATCATAGATTGTTTTTTCACTACATAGCAATTGTTCTTTAATTACATCCATTAACAAATTCCTATCATCAGCAAGTGTATATTATGGAAACAAATAGCGTCATCACAAAAGTGAATAACGTGACCGCACAAAGGTGTTGATTCAAATTTTTGACGGCAGGTGTATCTTACAAAAATTAAACGCATATAATTGCATAACTGCATTGAAGCTGGTTATTACAATTTGTCTTTCTTGACGATTAATTTCTGATGTAAGTGTGCCACACAGCAGTTAATGATATCTGTATATACTGACATCGCCCTGTGTATTTAATATAGTACGTCAACGAGCACTATTTTAATCATCTTATTTACTTCAGCATTTCCCTTTTCAGTATTTTTATTACTTGATCTGATGTTTGCTTTCAAATCTAAACAATTCACTTAAACCCAACTTTCAACTCTCCTTTGGTCTAATATTGTTTTGTGATATCGCTTTCTCGTAGCCATTGCTATTTGATAAAAAAAAATGTTTGGGCTAGAAATTCCTTAATACAGGGAAAAGTAATACTGCTTTTAGACGCCTCGTGATATTGAACAGCCGGAAACCCCGGATGTACCACGTGATAAAGATGGACGTTATATTGATGATATATATCTTCGTCCTGAGGAGAAACAGGTCAGAGGTCATATAGCTAGCATGTGAGCTTGTAATTGCAAGTTGCTGTGTTTAGTTGTAGCTAGAGTTTGGTTAATTAAAAGAAAAACATATTTTTTGACGTTGTAATCATTTCAAGCAATAGTGTTTCTTTGCTTTCATTGGCATATAATGTTTAACGGTCATTTCACAACCTCTATGGCACACCATAAATAGCATATGCACTGTGCTTGAGTTGGCAGCGGGCATTTCGAAATTTGTGCACTACAAAATTTATTGGCAGCAATAATGTGTATAACACCTTTTACGATTGAAATGGTTTGCAACAACTAACGAAGAGCTTCAGTTAGTGGTAGATAAATTAGGTACAGACACACTTAATACATTACTAGTATCTTTTAAACAAATGCAATTTTAATTATTTTATAATTGTTTGTAACAGTATGGTTGACTTGATGAAAAAAATAAAAGTATAAATTAGTCATTTTATCTAGTTTCTGTACAGCAGTGCAGAACATTTCAGTATTGCAACTAAATGAATAGATGTTCCTGTCATCTTCTTTATTCAATTAGTAGCAACTCCCGTAGACTTGATCGTAAGACGCATTGTTGTGTACATGTCCTAAGCCAGTTGTTTAGTGGTTGTCGTTTAATTTGTGTGGTTCATAGGTGTTTCTTGTTTCTTTTTTATATAGATTAAACTATTGGTGTTCCTGTTTGAACTGGTTTACGTTAGTCATTGTTTATAGCTTGCTCTTTTCGGTATGAGCCAAGGCTTCATTTTGAAGGCCATACTTTGACGGATAATTGTTAACTTTTAACACATTGTGATTTCGATGAAGAGTTGTCTCATTGGCACTCATACCACAACAACAGTAATTGTACGTTGTTCAAATCACAACAATCGATCGACGTTCATTAAGACAATACAAATCAAAGAACAGACCAAAACATGTGTAATAATAAGCCGACTCTTAACGGTTAAATGTATACTATAAAAGATTCGATGCTTAGATACAACAGGTTGGTAATTCTTGAATTGTGACAACACAAATATTAAATGCATTTAATAGCCATTTGGTGGTTTTATTGGCCATTTGATGGCATGCTTAAATGTGTATAACTATTTTCTTCTTTAGAAACGAATACAATAACAAGTGTGTGTTGTGTTTGTGTTTTGAATGTTGTGTTCACTAAGTGTATTCATCTTGATATATTAAACAAATCTAGAGATTAAAAAATGTATGTCTTTTGGACGTTCAATATGAAACGATATTTAGACAGCAGCTTGATTATTTTTATCAAAATAAAATTTTATTTTCAACTTACATGTTCAACAGATAGTTTCAGCTTAATTGCAATTGCACAGAAGCTTTCCCATACTAGAAATAATAGATACAAGTAACTCCATGCAAAGCACCTACTAGTTTTGAATTAATGCATTATAAATGAATTTGCTAGGGAACTCATGATCATTTTATGTTAAAAAAAGCATCTGCCTTTTTATTAAAACATAACCATATTAGTTTTCATCTTACACTCAATTGTACCCCAAATCCATTTTCTATCACTTGTGTTTAATATGTGAAATAGCGTACAGGAAAACTTATAATGTAGAAACATGTTAATAACCAATAAGTTCAACATATAATTTAATGGCATGTGCAACACAAATAACGCTTGTTTATACTAATTTTAAACAGATAACACTTGTCAGTAAAGTTCGAGCGTAAATAAAAGAACGTTTGAATAATAAAATGATTACACGCAGTATATTTCATATCTATATAAATTTAGAATGACAATTGTTGTGTTGATATAACAATAATCCTTTTTTCTTTGGTACGATCGACATTATACTATTATGTGCACTTGAAAAGTATCAAGCGTATACATAAATGATAATAACAAGTTTTTTAAATAAGAACATAAACTAACTAAGCTATGCAATGTTTTGTTTCTCATGAAATATGGTGCTCTCTAGTGAACCAATTTATTTATCATCTTATAATTTGTTACAGGTCCGACACAGGAATATGGAATTTGAATATGACACTCAACAACGACTGCCACTAAACATTGCTCCACAGGTATGTTTATTTTATGCGATTATCATATACAAATGAGAAGTTAAGCGCTATAAAACCAGGTTTAATCCACATTTTTCTACATTTGAAAATGCCTGTACCTAGTCAGGACTGTGACAGTTATTGTCCATTCGTTTGATGTGTTTTTTTATTTGATTTTGACATTTGATTAGGTACTTTCCGTTTTGAATTATCCTCGAAATTCAGTATTTTTGTGATTTTACTTTTTATCAATATTTCAAAGTATTGGTTAGTAGTTGCTCCTTTGTTACATGACTGGTAAACAATGCCATTGATTTAAAAAAAAAAAAAAAAAGATATGCGTAATATATATATATAGTTCGTTCAATTAGGAACACTGAGTAACACTACATTATCAAGACAAGTCAAAACCCAGGAGTAAACAAAGACTCACAAAACCAAAGGATATTTACATCAACAGTTATAAATAATAATTAAGAAACAACACGAACTCCAAAAAAAGCACTAAAACAACTGTGTCCCAAATTTTAGATACAGGCACGGACTGCCTTGCAATCTTTTCTATCGAGCAGGCGAGAAAAGTTTTATCGATATAGGCAATGAATTATTGTTTTCTGTTTGTATTTAAAAAAAATCATTTTTTAATGAGAATTTGCTTGCGGTAAATATTTACGAGAATGGATGTAGAGATGAAAAAGGAGTAACAACTTTCATATTGTTAAAAATATGATAACAACCAACCTTTAAAAAACATGTTAACGCTTATCATGTCCTGTTAGTCAATTTCCAGATTGTGCCATTATTGTATTATAATTGCAATCTTTTGTCTACCAAAATTTAATGCGTAGAACAATATTTCATTTGTTGTTTTTAAATCTTAATGGTGGTTTTAACGTTTAAAAAATAATGTTGTGCTTTTTTTACAGACAGACTACAAGTCGAATATCCAGCGAGTAAGTAAAACATTATATATTATATATGTAACAAATACCTCAGCAATAACAGATAATTTCCTGTTTTATATAGTTATAATGTTTAATATTACTTTGTATTGATGTAGATTCACAATATTTTTATACTCGCAAAATAAATAAAAAAAAAAAAAAAAAAAGTGTTTACAAAATCCATAATTCATTCAATCAAAGACATGTCGCTTTCTGAATTTGTGCCAAAAAAATCAAAATTAGGTTATTCAAGGGCGGCATCCAAATGATAAATGAAACATCTTACTCTTAGCATACTGTTATGCAAGTCTTGTGTTTATTCATTCATTTTTTATTTTTGCATCATATTAAAGAAGAAGACAATACAATATGTTAATCACTGACAGGAACATCGATTCTAGTGTACGGCACTTGAACTGATAATTATCCTGGCGTTTGAGTTTCTTCTTTTCTCATATGTTTCATTCGCCCTTTATTTTTTCAAGAATTATATCTGAGCTTAAAGGAACATGTTTTCGAATTTATTCATATCTTTTCTTCATTCAGCCTGCTCGTTCTGAAAGTGGAGCTTACCTGTTCATTAGAACTCAGAAGGATGCAATGTTTGATATTAAGAGATCCTTCCAACGACACAAGAGTATTCTAAAGATGTCTGGTCATTTGAAGGGAATAGCAACACCAGATAAGGTAATTCTCATCAAAGATTCATAAATATCTAAAAGATTTATGGTAACCAATCTATAAGATTTAAAATCAAATCAAACCTTCCTGAAACTTCGACGATCATACTCATGCTTGATAATGTATATACCTAAAAGACTTAGTGACGTGGCGAGTAATAATAGTTCATAGAATATCTCCGATTAGTTGGTCTTTTAAAAGAAATGGCCCACTTCAAATATGGATTGAATATAGTGTCGTGTAGAAATGTTGTTAGTTGAAATAAACAACACTATTTAACATTGAAACAGCAAACAAGTAAATAATATTAAGTTATTAAAGGCATTATTATGTTTTAATATATGTAATGCTTCACCTTAATCATTCTCCCAAGCGACACATCTTGTAGAGATAGAATTTCTTCGTTATATTGGATAAAAAAAAACATTAACCATAAAAAGTCCTGTCGCTGGGATCCTGATTGATGTATATGTAGATTTTAATTAATTTCTCACAACATGAAAAAGTAAATAAAAAATGTAATGAATATGATAAAATGATTATTATAAACTTTGTAGATTAGTGTAATGGGAGATTTCACAAACTGGCATATAAAGTCTCCAATGATAAGGAAAGGAGACTACTGGTATGAGCAAACTGGAAGTAGAAACGAGGAATATGCAACGGACTACGTCATATTGTGTCTATGGTTTCCATCTGTGGATCAGGCTAAAACATGGGTTCATTATGATGTTGATTTCAAGATTTCCTCCTTCCCAGAACCATACGGAGTGGAACTACTTATTTTACCTATAAATTATATTCCTATGAATGGTAAGGCATTGATATTCATAAGATTATGTTCTTTCATGATTGAATTGATAGGTTCCTAGTAGACAAATCTATTTCACTATTGGTAAAAAGGGTGTCACAAGATGCTAGTATGCAATACATTTGTTTGACGAGGAATGTCTTCATGCCAGGATAGCAATTTGCTTAACACAAATACAGCAGTGCATTATGGTATGAAGCTGGGGCTTTTTCTGGATAATTTTTTTTCTTTCTTTTTTTCTGTGTTTTTTTCTTCTGTATTGTACCAATAAATATCTTGTTTAAATTGCTATATTTCGAGAACGGTTAAAAGTAATTTAAAATGTACGTTCTGTTTTAATTTGATATTGATCCAAAACCGCGTGATTGAATTTTGTGAATCTTTTACAGAACACTACCCATATAATGTACATTTTAACATATTTTGTCATTTAACTGATTATTGAAAGTAGATTTGGCATGACATGGATCTGTTCGTGTTTGAATAAAACAGTACATATTGCCCGAATTTGGCTATACTTTGTATTTGTTTTCTGGTTTTTTTATCAGCTCTTCAACGTTCACATAAGTTATTTGTTTTTCAAATATTTTGACCTCAATCATCACTGAAAAGACATTTTGCTGAAATGCGAATCCGTTGCAGTATAATTGGTACGGTTAATCTTATGAACAACATCTGAATGTTAATGACATGTATTATACATGAAGAACGTTGTACTGGTTCAGTTGTAGATTAGAGAGTGTTTGTATTAATCAGACTGGATTTAATTATTCTAATTAAGGAAGTAAAAAAGCTTATTACATTTTCCAGATATTGAATGCAGTACGTATGTAATGACAGAATATCCAGAAGTAATGAATAAACAAGCGTTGAATAAATATGTAAAAGAACCAATGGAAGACCTTCTTACAAAGGATAGCAAATACCAGAGAGGTGAACCGTTTGTTGTCTGGACTGACAGGATAGTTAATGAGAGAGGAATGTGGACTACGTCACGAACAATGGTGGCTGTTCATAGATTCAACTCATTAAATCAAGCCAGGGAATTCTACAACGATCGTAAGTGGTTTAACAATACAAATTCGCGATAATGTTGCGAGTTCAAAAAAATGTTAATTAAAGTAACTGCAGTTTATCGATGTTAAAGTCTCAATAGCTGCTCTGAAAGACCAATCAGACTAACAAACAAAAACTCAGAAAATCCAATAAACTTCAAGAGAAGCGATACAAAAAAAATACGGTGTTCCTATTAACTCAAAAACCGACGACGCTTTTCGTATGTATATCATACACTGGTATACACAGTGGTGGATCTAGAAATTGTCATAAGCAGGGGCCCACTCCAGTCATGCTTCAGTGATTCCCTATTATAATCAACCAAATTTTTTCCAGAAAAGGGGGGGTGGGGTGCCCCTCTAAATTTGCCTCTAATACATGTCTTACAAGGTATTAGATGTTAATAAACAAATTTTAATGTTGATGCTAATTTTTTTCAACCTGTTCACAATTAATAGTTTTTCATGGGAATTTCACGTGAATGATTTAACGTAAAAATCATGTGAAAAATTTAACTGGATTCACGTCAACAAAATTTGCATGTGTTTCACATGCGATTTACTATACATGTGTAACACATGCAAATATCGCATGTGTCACATTCATTATCTAACACATGCGTGACACAGGTGTATTTCTGACACATACGATTCCCATGCGTGTGTTACGCATGTGAACGCATGTGTACCACGCATGGGAATCATGCGTGGCAAGAAACATGTGTTTAACACATGTAACACACCTGTGACACATGCGTTTTTAGGTACATGCGTGACACATGTATGGCATTTTTGCCCTAGTATTATATCTGGTGAGAGAATGACGTACCAGGCAGTTTACATGAAATTCAAACATGTAGGCAAAGGACACTCATTAAATACGAAATTTTGGACAATAGTATTTTTGTTTTATGTTTCTTCTAAATCAAAACCAAAAAGAACTGGACCTTCCTTCATTCTACTGAATACTCAAATCAAAAGTGACCTCGCAGCCAAAGTTTAATTTCAGAGTCCAAACAAATCCCTAATGAGATTATTTCAAATATACAAGTATTCATTCAGGAATGAACATGTTAACAATAATATCTTCTGACGTTGCGGTGTTTTGAGAAAATGAAGATACTGAAAATTCCAAAGTTAGTTCTTAGAGAGTACAAACAATCAAATTATGTTTGCTGGTCATATAGTGTGTGTGTAACTATTAAACTTGCAGAGTAAATAGTAATGTGTGTGAGACAACGGTAATGAGAAATGCCTTGTTTGAAGGCAAATCATACATTTTGTCGACCCTGCGACTTTTGTCACAAAAGTGAGACATAGCGATCCTACATGGCCGACGACGACGACGTCCACAAATTTTCACCCTGTGGTTAACGTTTTTGAAATGTTAATAAATTTCTTACACTATTCTGGATTTCTACCAAACTTGCATAGAAGCTTGTTTATGATAAGATAGTTTCTAGAAGTAAATTTTGAAAAGATAGTATTTAGTGGAAATGTTTAAATACTTTTTCTCCCGTGTTTGTTGAGCCTGTGCCTATCAGCAAAAGTAGGCGAGACACCGGGTTCCGCGGAACCCTTACGAATAAACACTCTGAATATTGAAAATAACTTCTGACCTAGCTATGAAGTTACTTGATTGTTTGTTTCGCTAAAGCAAACCTTTAGTTTTAATTGATAAATGTAAAAGAGAATCGGTTTTTTTTCTTTCTTTTCAGCTCGAATAGAAAACATGAGAAGGGAGTTGAAGGACATTACAAAAGGAGGAAGACATACAACTGTAATGTTCCAGCTCGTTGACTTTGTCTAAACTCAGATGGAATATCAGAACTCACTCAAATTCAATCAAAGTATTGGCTGTGATGAACTAGAGATTCTGTGATTAAACTGCATATAATTTTGTTAATATGTCATCTTATTTATTACTTTTTTATCCAAATACATCTTGTTTTAACAATTAATCAGTAAGCATGAAAGCAATTACTTATATGTTTATTTCGTAGTACAGCTATGCCCTTTTGAAATTTATTTACAAAAGTTACAGATTCATGAAAAGAATGGAACAGATTTAGTGTAGAAGTCATATTCTTCAAAAAGAAGAATCAAATATTGAAGTACTTGGACGATATTGTAATTACTGTAAACCAACTTATTTTCGCGGATACTTAATTTCGCGTTTGGTCCTATCTAGGCCACTTCGCGGCTATTTAATTTCGCGATTTTCTAATTTACTCGAGGTGGTTAAATCAGAAAAAATCCAAGTGATAAATATTCGCGACGATTTAAATTCGCGTTATTTTTCTAGTCGCGAAAGTCGCGAAAATAAGTTGGTTTACAGTATTCACTTCTAATACTATGTCACCTATATTACTCACTTTTTAATATTAAGACATTGTTTAAAACTTTTTTTCGAGGTATCAATTAAACATATATGTTATGCAATTTTGAATACTGTAAATTCAGAAATTATTGCTTGCATTTATTATTGCGATTCTTCAAGAATGGACAAAAATGCAAGTTTTATTATTGCGATTTAGAAAAAGATGAATGCAGGTCAATATTTTGGTAATCAGAATGCGGGTTCTTCTTATTGCTACACTTACCCACTCGCATTAATAAAAACCTCGCAATTATTTCTGAATTTACAGTACTACAATTTGAGTCAAATTTTGTAGATATTATCAAAGACTTAGCTGACTAAAATGTTTGGACTGTTTATTTTCTAACTACATTATATCATTTGGTCATATTTTCTGATCTGATGAAGTAGTAGTTACAAAATCACAAGTGAATTATCTTTCTTTTACCACCAAGTCAGCTGCACTACTTTTAATCTTATTATTCACCGCTGAGTAGTTTACTTTATATTGCACAACAAAACACTTCATAATGTTCTTTGTTAAAGCATAGTATGTATAAGCGTCATTGTTTTATATACCTGGGTTATAATTGTTCAGAAAAAGTTGTCAGTTTATGTTTTATTTATATAATAAAGAAGATATTTTCATTTATCTTTTATCCCAATATGCTAGAAGTATTAAACACATTACCACTGTGTTAGGCATATCGATTTAATAGTTGAACATATCATTAACTTAACGATTTCAAATGCACAATATAGAGGCGAAAGATACGAAAGGGACATTCAAACTCATCAATCGAAAATAAAATGTGTGTATTGTACAACACTTTAGGGAGGCATAAAGACAACAGCAGTATACCGCTGTTCAACAGTAATAAATCGATTAAGGTAAAACAAATCCGGGTCACAAACCAAAACCGAGGGAAATAAAGAAACAAAAACACTAAATATTGTGTCGGGCATATCGAGTAAAAAGTTGATAATAACATTAGCATTGCAAATGACCATGCAAAAAATACGCATTTCAACAACTAATGTCTCCTCATTAAGATTGAGGTCAAATATAAAAAAAATGAAACCTAATAGAATTTCGACATGCATAGTAAAAAGGCAAAAGAATAGACAAATCTGGTGAGGAATCATAGATTTGTGTACTAGAGTGATTAAGAGTTTCAAGAATTTAAAAACAGCAACTCAGACAGTACTTGTGTTTCTTTCTTAAGAACTGCACTTAAAAATGTACACATGAAATAGATAAATCATAACCATTGATTTTGTTGTGTTCTTTGTTGATTGAACAACACTTTGGGGATGAATTTCAAATCGATCATTTTTATGTTTAACCCATTTTATGCACAAAAATTAAAAATATAACTAATATATTCTTCGATTGGTGTAGTTATGTCATGTTGATATCCTTATTGGTTTTGTTGTTAAAACAGAGAGAGACGTGGATAGGGGGTTTTAAAAATCATACATCGAAGACAGACTAGCAACATTATAGCCCTAAGTTTTAAGAATGTATTAAAACGTCATAAACACCTCGCACAAAACCAAAATGAGCAACACAAGCAACAAGGAGTGAACTATTTCACTAGTGATATATTTCGTTCGGGAAAACTTGACTTGATGATTCAAAGATTTGCTAAACATCGTGTATGATAGTAAGCTGAACGTTCTTATAAACGACAATAAATATAATTGGTCACAAAAGAGTTGATCGGTAAAGGACTGTTCATTGTGTTTATTGTTTATAAATTGTCATGATGCTTTCTAATATGGTGATAGAGAAGTCCAAGAAGATATGTTTTCCCTTTCATGATCACCACATTATCTTCAATTTTCCAAATAAAAATACAAATTTATTTGCGAGATTTTTTTCAAACACACAATACTTGTAAAAAGAGTCTAATAAACTTAAGAGCTACACAATTTATGTTTATTATAAAATTCATAAAAATATAAAAATTCCGTGTCTATTTTTTTTAATTTTGAAAACAATCCACTTTTTTGGGTATGTATCAAATACGTAAATCTAAGCTCGATTTTTTTTGGGTAAACTTCATAAATTGGAATCCAAATGCGTGTTTGTTCTACATACACGATACTAATCAAAACCGTCAGAAGGCAATTTAAATATGAAGTTGGGAGCATTGCTCCAAATTATATATTTCTACTTTTCTTTGGATAAGCCTAAGTGTGTTCAATAATTTGACATTTTATATAATGCACGCATTTATTTTTACTGTATTTCTCGTAGTGTCATTTTAACGGAATTTTTAACATTGTCATATAAGCAGGATGTTTGGCTAGCCATAACACAATGTTCATTCCCCCATTATTTTCTTAAAATGGCCTATACCAAGTTGGGAATATGACGTTTGTTGGCAAATAGTTTGTTTCTGCGTATGTTGCATTGGCGTTTGTTTTTGTTGCACTTCAGTTTTTCTGTTCTTCCGTTGTTTTCCTCTTATAGTTTATAGGTTTCCCTCGGATTGAGTTTGTAACCCGGATTTGTTTTCTCTCAATCGATTATAATATGATTTTTGATATTACGGTATATAACTGTTGCCTATATTTGTACATCAAATTTACAGAAAATGATCGTATTTCATATCTATTTCATAGAACGACTCCCGGGAAGGTGAAACCCTCGAGGACGAAACTTCCACTAACAGTGGCGTCAATCTAGTTGTTAAAGCTGATCGCAGACTATCAATACTTAACCATGATTTCTTTTTAAGCTTCTAAGCTTTTTGCAAAATCAGAAAGAAAAAATGGTAAAATGAGTTCTCCAGACCACTTTATTACCCCTTCTCTGATTTTCTGGTTGGTAAAATCATCAATTTAACTCTTTCAATATTTAGGCAACAAACGTTTTGTTTTTTGTCAAATGAACATAAAAGCAAACTAAATTCAATTCATTTTTCAGTTACCAATTTAAATAGATAAACATTTCTCCTGTCAGATCGTGTTAAAATTACACCACATACCACTAGACATAATAGTGTGACATCAGAAAAGAAATTCATGATCGTTTAAAATTAATGTATTAGTTGATTTGTCAAGTCTGTTTGAGTGTAGGAATCAAATTAGATATAATAACAGGTAAATTGATGAAAAAATATGCTTTTATTAATCAAAGGATTGTTTTTGGTTTTTTTTATAATGCATGCGTTTACAATAGACAAATTGAACCTTTTTCGTTTAATGAAGAAAACAGAAAAGGGGCTAGTCTTCCAGTATCATTAATAACAATTATAACTGGGACTTAACTTAGTGTACTTGTGATGCGCTTTAATTGAATATACACAGAAAGTTTCATTGAATTTTTTCAAGTAGCAGAAACATTTTGCCATGTGAAAATCAATGTTTGATTTGTATATTGTATCGTTTCCATATATAAGACAAACATGTCAAAGCGAAAATAGGTTAAACCTTCCGGAACACCTGAGATCACCCCCAGTTTTGGTGGGGTTCGTGTTGCTTAGTCTTAATTTTTCTATGTTGTGTCTTCTGTACCATTATTTGTCTGTTTGTCTTTTTTAGCCATGGCATTGTCAGTTTACTAGTATTTTATATCTATGAGTTTGACTTTCCCTCTCTTTTTTCTCCCCTCTTTTAAACTGAACCAGACAATGAACAGAAAGCTGACAATCATAATTGTAATACAAAGATTTATTATCTACATCTACATAATAATTGTCTCGTACATAAAAAAAATAACAATAATAAGAAACTGTTCTGGACAAAAAATAAATGTAAGCAACTTCCAAAATATATATTTGTATATTGCAATATACTAACAAATATCACAGTTTGGTTTTCTGTAATAGGGACAACATAATAAAGAATGAGTTTTGTTAAACTTTTCAAAAGCAAACACTTTGGAAAAATCCAGTTTGCTAGACTTATATTGCGACCATACTGTTTATATATTGAGGACACATGCACTTGTGTATGTTATTAATGTGTGCTTTTGCTTCATATACAAGAAATTCACATATAAGTAAAACCCCAAAACACCATATCACGTTACAGCAAACAATGAATAAATGATGTGTTTCAAAATTAATTTTGATATATGCAAATAGTCTTTTACCATAGCAAATTTTAACATTTATCTAATTTGGAAATTTCTTGTTCACTATGCTGACAGTGATAATATCGTTTTCATGTTATATATACTTGTATACAAAAGTTTGAGAATAGACTTATCTAACTGAGAAGAATTTCAAAAAATTTAAACAGCAATTCATTTCGGCTATACATCTCCATAATGTGGTTCAATCTATGCTAATACAGCTATATCATAGGAGTTGTGTCCCTTGTTGTTATCAGTAAAAATACAAAAATACCAACAATGCAAGCGTTTCATGGACGGAATATCAAGGTCAAGAAAGATCTAGAAAATGTTTAAACGCTATAATCTATGTTCTTTTCCGGAAGAAAGTTTGGTTAATGAGGTAAGTTACTATACAGAAATGCAAGAAAAATAAGACTGTTATTACACTACTCCTTTGGTGGCTTCAGCTCAGGATCCAACGTAAAAACAACATTTTCTGTCCTACAGGCTGATTGTCTGTATTCTTTTAATTGACCGTACTGATCTGCAAAATGAAAAGGAAATGTTTTAATATTCAGCCTAATGACCATGAAAACGTCACTTGGTACTTATCCCGTTTCATATATATGTTATTCGAAATCTTATGAATATGTTCAACACGATAAAAGAACAACTCCTAGTTATCACAAATAGAATTTTGATACACAATGAACTTCAGCAAATGTACTCAAACTATTGTTTTACGACGCCAAGCAAGACTTTTTAATTAATTTATTTTTTAAATTGTATTTTATGTTATATGTTAATTTTGTGTTTTCTTACAGATTTTTGTTTGATCTGAAACAACTTCAAAATAATGTGTATTTTTTTCATATATATGGGGAATAATTTTGTAAGAGGTCCACGTCATATTGCCGGTCTATTTTAGGAAACGCAAAACTGTCATGGGGAACTCAATCTTCTAGTATATTATATTTTTCAAGCTCCTAGTCTAAGTTATCATGTAGTTGGCCATCTTGAACATTCCAGTTTTAGGTAAAAAAAATGTAATTACCAATAATGTAAAAAAAGACGCTTTTACCTCTCCAAAACAATCAGTTTTGCTACACTCTTGATTAACTCAAGTGCATGCATCCCATGTTTTATTGGAATTTGAAATTGGTTTGTTTACAATTCGAAACCAGAACTTGACATCAAAATTGACGATACATACCTGAGTAATATAATGCGTCCACATTGGATGGAGAATCATATGCATTCAATACACAGTAACTTCCCCTTTTAAACCAACCATTTCTAAAACCATCGATTTCATAAGAAGCAACAACGCCATGTTTTACATGAAAACTGTCAAGTAATGGGGTAACTTTGTCTACATATCGGTCCTGGAACTGCGCATCCATAAAATCAGACAACTCTATTAGTTGGAAAGTTAAATGACCTAGAAAAGAAATAATCCATACTCACATACGAGTCTTAAAATGTGCAAAAAAGTTAGAGATACTAACATTTAAAATATGGTACCAACTATTTACCTTTTATTTCTATGTATATTTGTAATCATATATAAATATATATTGAAGGTAATTTCCAAATCGATACATTAAACATATTTCCACAAAAACAACAAGATGAAACCAGATATACAGTCGCTTTTGTTTTAAAATTTTTTTTTAGCAGTTGAACAAAGAATCTGAATTACACTGCTTAGTACAACATAAAAGTGTATCTAACATGAAGTTACCCGTCAATCGGTAATCAAAACCGAATCAAATGGAGAAAATATCAATGTTGTAATATTCTTTTTCCCTTAACATTAACATTTGTATGTATTGTAATTATTGACATGTTTGGTTCTATATTTGAATTGGGATTCTGAAGAAAGTGATTTATATCTACATATTTACTTGTTTTAATATTGGTAAAAATGTGTATTTGCCATGGCTTTGGTGGGTTTTCTATTACAAAAGCACTTTGATTTGTCTAATATTGGACGGTAAATGTCCATCAAACAATAGTTTAACCTCTCAGCGACTAGTACGTATTGCTGTTCACGAACTAAAAAATGAATATCAATTTAAAGATTAAAACATAATAAACGATATTGCTTACTTTTTGGGGGCTTATATTTCAATGGTGCAATGATAATTTCTAAACTTGATGATGGTAAAGGCCACTCTTTATCCCGGAATTTTCTGTCACTGTTAAGCCACCGCTCAGCACATTCTTTGTTGACAAATTGCATCAATAATACCCCTTGATTGCATGGCCAGTTTCCCTCGTATATCGTAACCTGCAATGATATTAACATATAAAATTACACCGCTAACACTAATAATTCGTTTGTTTCAAAAAAAAAATTTGTGGTTATCTTCCAAATAAGAAGAGAGCCGTGGTGTAGTGTTAAGGCATCGGACTACTAACTTAAAGGTTCCTGGTTCGATTCCCTTTTGGGATAAAAATTTCAGGAACTCAATTTTCGGCTCTCCCTTGACACCATTTGCGAGTATGGTCTTGAGGAAGCGATGCTAGTCCGTAACCCGCAAAGTGGAAAGGGATTAATATAAGTTGCAAAACTTGTTTCCCAATCCACTATAAATAGATATGTTGAAGACCCATTGGTGGCCTTCGGCTGTTGTCTACTCTATGGTCGGGTTGTTGCCGCTTTGACACATTCACCATTCCCTTTCTCAATTTTATTAAACTAAACTATAAACTAAATAAGAGTAAATTCTTCACTAAATATAAATGTATGATTGTATGATTAAATAGATTTCAGATTCTGTGTTTCATGAATCAATAACATGAAAGTGTGGATTAAACGTCTTTAACGGATGTTATCCTTGACTGTGTTATGATATCATACAACATAATCGTAACGATAACAACATGAGTATGTTTTCTTTCTTGTGTAAACTTTAAAGAAGACATGTCAATTATAGTTAATCCTTTTCTTCGCTCTTGTTTATTAGATGCTTGAAAGTTAACGTGTTTTACACCAACGACAATTTTTGTAAATTAGTATACTATATTCGACCTACCCCTGAAGCAAGTCCCAGAACTCTTCCATTATAATTTTCGATGACTTTCTTTTCTCTATAACAGGCAGTTCTAACCAGTTCACAAACCTCGTTCCTAAATCTCATCAGCACGTATACTTCATCTTTTGCCTTTTCATACTAGCGAAATAATAATAATACATTAATAGAGTAAACTATTTCAGAAATTGCTAATGTCATTAAGAAAAAATAAAAGCTTTGATGAATGTTGTTGTTCTTCTATCACTAGGTAGATATAGTACATGTACACCATATGTTTCAATAAAAAACTAGAGGCTCTAAAGAGCCTGTGTCGCTCACCTTGGTCTATGTGCATATTAAACAAAGGACACAAATGGATTCATGACAAAATTGTATTTTGGTGATGGTGATGTGTTTGAAGTTCTTACTTTACTGAACGATTTTGCTTCTAACAGTTATATCTATCATGAACTTTGCCCATTAGTAACAGAGAACTATATTTGGTAAAAATTTACATAAATTTACCAAATTAATGAAAATTGTTAAAAATTGACTATAAAGGGCCATAACTCCTTAAGGGGTCAATTGACCATTTAGGTCATGTTGACTTATTTGTAGATCTTACTTTGCTGAACATTATTGCTGTTTACAGTTTATCGCTATCTATAATAGTATTCAAGATAACCAAAAAACGGCAAAATTTCTTTAAAAATTACCAATTGGAGGGCAGCAACCCAACAACCAGTTGTCCAATTCATCTGAAAAATTCAGGGCAGATAGATATTGACTTGATTAACAATTTAACTTCTTGTCAGATTTGCTCTAGATGCTTTGGTTTCATAGTTATAAGCAAAAAACTGCATTTTACCCCTATGTTCTATTTTTAGCCGTGGCGGCCATCTTGGTTGAATGGCCAGGTCATCGGACACATTTTTCAAACTAGATACCCCAAAGATGATTGTGGCCTAGTAGTTTCAGTGGAGATTTTGTAAAAGATTACTTAGATTTATGAAAAATGGTTAAAGATTGACTATAAAGGGCAATAACTCCTAAAGGGGTCAACTGACCATTTTGGTCATGTTGACTTATTTGTAGATCTTACTTTGCTGAACGTTATTGCTGTTTACAATTTATCTCTATCTATAATAATATTCAAGATAATAACCAAAAACAGCAAAATTTCCTCAAAATTACCAATTCAGGGGCAGCAACCCAACAACCGATTGAACGATTCATCTGAAAATTTCAGGGCAGATAGATCTTGACCTGATAAACATTTTTATCCCATGTCAGATTTCCTCAAAATGCTTTGGTTTTTGAGTTATAAGCCAAAAACTGCATTTTACCCCTATGTTCTATTTTTAGCGGTGGCGGCCATCTTGGTTGGTTGACCAGGTCACGCCACACATTTTTTTAAATTAGATACCCCAAAGATGATTGTGGCCAAATTTGGATTAATTTGGCCCAGTAGTTTCAGAGGAGAAGATTTTTGTAAAAGATTACTTTAATTTACGAAAAATGGTTAAAAATTGACTATAAAGGGCAATAACTCCTAAACGGGTCAACTGACCATTTTGGTCATGTTGACTTATTTGTAGATCTTACTTTGCTGAACATTATTGCTGTTTACAGTTTATCTCTATCTATAATAATATTCAAGATAATAACCAAAAACAGCAAAATTTCCTCAAAAATTACCAATTCAGGGGCAGCAACCCAACAACCGATTGACCGATTCATCTGAAAATTTCAGGGCAGATAGATCTTGACCTGATAAACATTTTTATCCCATGTCAGATTTCCTCAAAATGCTTTGGTTTTTGAGTTATAAGCCAAAAACTGCATTTTACCCCTATGTTCTATTTTTAGCGGTGGCGGCCATCTTGGTTGGTTGACCAGGTCACGCCACACATTTTTTAAACTAGATACCCCAAAGATGATTGTGGCCAAGTTTGGATTAATTTGGCCCAGTAGTTTCAGAGGAGAAGATTTTTGTAAAAGATTACTTTAATTTACGAAAAATGGTTAAAAATTGACTATAAAGGGCAATAACTCCTAAACGGGTCAACTGACCATTTTGGTCATGTTGACTTATTTGTAGATCTTACTTTGCTGAACATTATTGCTGTTTACAGTTTATCTCTAACTATAATAATATTCAAGATAATAACCAAAAACAGCAAAATTTCTTCAAAATTACCAATTCAGGGTCAGCAACCCCAACAACCGATTGAACGATTCATCTGAAAATTTCAGGGCAGATAGATCTTGACCTGATAAACATTTTTACCCCCTGTCAAATTTGCTCTAAATGCTTTGGTTTTTGAGTTATAAGCCAAAAACTGCATTTTACCCCTATGTTCTATTTTTAGCCGTGGCGGCCATCTTGGTTGGTTGACCGGGTCACGCCACACATTTTTTAAACTAGATACCCCAATGATGATTGTGGCCAAGTTTGGTTTGATTTGGCCCGGTAGTTTCAGAGGAGAAGATTTTTGTAAAAGTTAACGACGACGGACGACGACGGACGACGACGGACGACGACGGACGACGGACGACGGACGACGGACGCCAAGTGATGAGAAAAGCTCACTTGGCCCTTCGGGCCAGGTGAGCTAAAAACGAACAGACAGAAAAAAAGTTTTGCAAAATTAATAAGGACTACGTCTTCAGAAGGCATCAAGCTATATTTTGTTGCAAAACTTGTATGCACATAACAAAAGCAAAACTGTAAAAGAGCAGGAAATGTATAATTCAACCTTCAAACTTTATAAAGAAAGTATTAAAAGGGAAACAAACTAAACCTTGTTTGGCTAAAAAGTGAGAAGAGATAAACACATACATGTATATAATATGTTTTTAGCCTTTATGACCTTTCTCGGCCGTATTATGTAAATCGTGTCAGTATAAATGTTAAGCTAAATACAATGTTACATGCATTTAGAAAGAATCGTGTAAAAATCATTGACTATTGCGTAGTTTCTGTGAGATTTATTCAGATAAGAATTTCAGCATGATTAATTCATACCGTTTGTCCGTATTCTAAAATCTTAATACATGCAGTTTGCTTTGTTTGAATATGGGTAAATTATGTGTCAGCTACCATAGAGTTTAATTAGACTGTAACGTTTTGCAGCTGTGTTAAACCTAAGCAATGATTCCAATATATGCAAGAATGGTTATAAGAGGTGCAATTTAAACGTATTCAGATACAGCTTGATACGAAGGAATAATTCAAAAACTCCGACAAGAAAAATCAAAACGGAATGTCCCTTATCAGATGACAAGACCAAATTTTCATACACATCAAACGGAAGAAAAACAACTGCCATATACCCGACTTGGTAAATTCATTTCCTTATGTAAAAATGGTGGACTAAACCTTGTTTTGTTTGTATGTATTTGTTAAAAGAATTTCCGAACCATGATGATTATACGATTTTAAAAAACAACCTTGACATTTCAAAACAGTCTTTGGATTGTATTTAAAGGAATACGTTAACCGTAAATGTAAATGATATGTAATTTGTATACTATTATTGAATATATATGTGTGTTAAGCAAATTTTCACATTGTATAGTTTCAATATATGTCAAGAAAGGCTCAATTACAATGTGTACTTGATCAATGGGAATCCAACTTAATTATATAGCTGAGTTTTTTTAACTGTTTGTCGAACGAATTGTTATTTACATGACAATTCTTTAAATTATTGTATAATCAGTGTTCTCATAATTGTAATATTTGGATAGGTACTTGACTTTTCACCGATGCAACAATAGTTTTAAAATATGTTTTATTGTTAAACCTGTTCTTATTTCAGTCTCTTGATATGGCGATAAACAGAATTGCAAACTTGACTACGGTAGATTTAGGGGGCGGTGGGGTTCAAACTCATTCCAACTGTCATCTTAATAAGTATCTAGTATGTATGGAGGTGTGCGTGATACACCTTTTGTTGCAAATATGTGATTTTTTTTTGTATTAAGGCTACGAGGTGTTTTTTTCAAAAACAAACATTTTGAAAGTTGAGATACCCATTTCATTGTAACACTTTAATATCATTATTTGGAATGTGTTTATCGAAGAAAATGACGAGAGATTACATGTTTCTACATCAGGGTACACCCCAACCAAATTCAGTGTAGTCATTACGCCATACACCATTTATCGGTTACCTTAATTCCAAAGCACACGGTACCTTATTTTGCAGTTGTCGAAGCTTTGCCGACTTTAAATCTGGTTAAATTTTGTTTTTGTTGATAAAGGCAATCGGGCGTGGGCTGTTAGTCAAGCAGGCTTCTCCATGTGATTTCCGCTTTCAATATTATAACCTTATATAGCCGATCAAGCAATACACGACAACTCGTTCGTGATACTAGTTATATATATGCAGACATGTTAGTAATTCTTTAGAGTATATATAGAACATATTAAAAGAAACATTTGAATGTACGGAATTTACCATTTTACAGGAAAATGATGCATTAGCTATACCAATTATAATAATATACCAGAAACTTACCTGTGACCCACAGCTTCCCTTTTTATCACCAGGCATTGCCCCTAAAACAAAATAAAACTGTTTTATTATCATTTTATAAAATATGCGAAATTATCGAAAACCAAATCATTGAGATAAATTCTGGAATTACCTTTATTAAAAGTTCACTAGAGGTAGGATCTTGATAAAGTCTAAAGTATCAAAGTTTTTATCGATTGCAAGAGGTAAATAAACTAAAGGACATAAACGGAACAATAATTATCTACTAAGATCCGTCTTCACTAAGGGAGTTGCAACCTAAGTGAATTACAATTGCAAAATTTATGAACTGTAACTTTACCTCTTATATCTTACAAGTACCGATAAGTACCTGCTAATAGGCTTTATTACCATCATAAACATGTATTTAAAGTCCAAATGATATATGTAAAAAAGATTTTTCAATATTTTTTACAGTTAAATGGTATACTTAACAGATTTTTCAATATCTTTACGAATACCATTCAAATGAAAATGTTATGCAACCGGATATACACTATTTGATACACTTCTAGATATGTTAAAAAGCTATACAATTTGCCATTAAAGAACATGCAGACCGAACTTTATATTGGTTTTGGTTTATAATTCTTTTCCTGTCTATTTATCTTTGGAGAAACACTCATTTTTTGCTCAAATCATCGATAATGTAATTTTCATAAGTGCACATTTAGGATTTATATTTATTTGATAAAATGTTCTAACTTGTATACGACATTCATGTTGTCAGAAACTCTATACAAATATGAAGACGTAATTCTGACAATTTATGCAAATCGTAAGGTTTTTTAAATGTCATTCTTATGAACTACTAATACATGTAAATGCAGCAGAAATTGACCTTACCTCTTTAAATAGATATATTTGAATAAAAGGATATTCGAGGTATACAATATACGTCAATAATACTGCCACTCAGCAACAGCAAAACAAGTAGAAACCTTTATTTTGAGTTTTTATAGAATCATATAGCGAAACGTGAATGATTTACTAATATACATCGACTAAAGAACATAGATAAATGAATCGTTGGCGCTTTATTAAAATCTCACATTAAATTTAAACGGCAAATCTATATTATGCAAATTAAAATAACATTTGTCTTTTCAAATGTAGTTTTATTTGATTTATATTGAAGAAAAATGTGCTTGACAAATTGAATGTTTACACAATAAACTTGAACTTAACGAATAATTGGCCAACAGTATACTCTATTTTTAACGATTTGTTAAACACTTAATTCTTAAATCCTGAAGACGTTTTTGAGATGTAACTAATAATAGTGTTTAAGCACGGGGACTGGTAGCGGTTGATTTGAAAAGACGGGGTTTTGAGTAAAGAAAAGTGATGATCGTTATACAAGGTTTGACTTTAAGTGACTATGGATTTTGTTTAATATTGAAAGCCTAACGGTTACCTATATTGGCTTACAGTATAATTCTACTCTGATGGAATCAGGATAGTTGTTTCATTTGTAATCAAACCTCATTTCCCTATAGTATATTATAAGTTATTGTTGAACTCCTACCTTTTTTGTCCTACTCTATCACCTTTCTTTAACAAAACCGTAGTGGTTAGTGCATATGATCAGATATGTTAAGTCTAAGTCTAAGACCTTTTTATATATACGTTTTTGAAAGAAAAGAGAATGGGCTGTAGATATTAAGGGGTCTTATAATTAGACTTCTTTCAGACGTATCTTAATCCGATTATTCTATCAATGTATCCTACTACACACATGTATACCTATCAAAAGCTATATTTAAAAATCTTTGTAAATTCTCCTTGGATCATAGAGTTACAAATCTGTGCCGTATTGGAAATACACACGCTATACCTTAATCCAATCAAAATAGTAACGGCAATAGAGTAAATACCCGGACATAATTAGTACATTGTTATCAAGTTCGTACATGATCATATTATACATTCATGACAACAAATCAGAAATCGGTTTTTATGCAACTATGTAAATCGATGTTTTAAAATATTTCAACATTTTCTTTTAACAGTCTTATTTCGTTGCTAAGGTAAACTATACGACAAAAAGAGCTAACTGAGAAATTCTATGCATTTAAAACACTTACCTTTTTAAAAATTATGACTGTTTGTAATGAAATGTTATTATGTTGCAGAACAGTAAATGAAAACAATGCTGTAATATGTCAATTTCACTGATTAACACCTTTAAAAATTGACACCACTTGAAGAAATGTACACCAACGCATCAATATCTATTCGTGAAGATGTTTATCAACGACAACAGTAACGTCACCTGGCGGAAGGTTTATTGATTAACTTGTACCGCAGGTAAAATACAATTTGATCAGATTAAATTTTCGTATTTGACAAGACCAGATTTTGCATCTCGATTTTAGGTTTAAATCACCGTTTAATATTTAACAAGTATGCCTTTCATAAAATTTGAAAGCTTACATGATCTTACAAGATCGATCTCAATAGAATTATTTACGTAAGGCATTAAATCTGCATAATAAATTAAGAAGACTGAAGTCTTGTAAATTAAAAGTATTCAAAGGTCTATCAAATCAAATAAACAATTCGCAAAAGAGAGGACCTGAGCATTGAAAAGGTAACCGCACATTACAGAGAAGAAAATTCGAAAAACGAAAAACACTGATCCTCAAGAACAAGCACAAATATTTTTTTTCAAATATATATATCAAATGATTTGAACCAGAGAATATATGTCTCTGTTTGAGCTGGGAACAGTATATCTGATAATCAATACATATGTTCCTGGTTTGAACAAAACTAAAAAGAAAGAAAAAAATCAAAAATGCTAATTATACGTAACAAGGTAACGAAAATCTGGATGGGTATAATAAAAAAATAAACGAAATTCGAGAATCTGTACAATAAAAGAAACTTTATTTGTTGAATAATTAATGTAATTTCATAGATTTTTCTTTGTTTTTCAATAGTTTTAAAAGCATTGATAAATTAAAAAAAAAACTAGATCATGTTCACAGAAGTTTATTCTGACAAAAGTGATTTACCAGATCGTTCAAAAATTACTTACTGTTTATCATTTATTGATTGATCTGACAACGCCATGGCTAAAACATGTTGCTATTTCGAAAAGACGTTAAAACTAACTTCTAATATATAAAAAAAAAAGAGGTGGTATGATTTCCAATCAGACAACTCGCCACAAGAAACCAAAATGACACAGAAATTAACATTTATATAGTAGGTCACCGTACGGCCTTCAACAATGTGCAAAGCCCATACAGCATAGCCGGCCATAAAAGGCTCTAAGTCTACATTCTTTTGAATAAATTATCTCCTTTCACTGCATCCTTAAGCAAAGTTTAGTTACTATGGTGATCACAAATGTACCATTGTACTTGGTTAATAAATAAAATTGAAAATGGAAATGGGTAATATGTCAAAGAGAAAACAACCCGACCAAAGAGCAGAAAACAGCTAAAGGCCACCAATGGGTGTTCAACACAGCGAGAAAATAATCAGTGCGATGTCCGAACAGACCGTGCAAGGGCTGTATAGCCAGTCAAGGTTGATAAAAACTTCCATTTGTTGTCAGAACAGGCAACAAAAGAAATCAAGCAAAATGACAATGATACATAAATTAACAAAGGACAACTAACAGTTACTGACATGCCAGCTCCAGACCTCAAGAAAGCTGATCGAAAGATTATGTCTTCATCATATGAAAAACAAGCACAATCCCTTATAATTACGTGGCAGCAGTCCTTTTGCGCCAATTACTGTTTTTCATGGGCATCATTTGCGCCAAATTTTTTTTTCCAAATGTATCAATTGCGCCAATATTCGGAACTCATTTGCGCCAATTTACCTGTTTACATGTTTATTATAAATATTAATGATTGATAAATATTTATTATTATTTTTTACTTTAAAATTATCATATGTTCGGAGATATTTCACCATGAAGATAAGCATCTGGAGAGAAATTACTTCAGACGCATCAGAGTGTCAATGTGCAGAGAGAGAATAGAACTTATTGCTTTGCTGAATATTTAATAAAGATATGCCAAAATAAAAGAAAATAGAAGCTTAAGTTTTTCTGATTATGTTTTAGCTACATATGTTGATGACACAGTGCTGTGTTCCCACCATGCGTATGGGCTTTATTATTATTAGGTATTATTATGAACTGTTTTATGCATTTCAACCTCCAATGTTTGTGTTTTTGGACAATAAAGTGAAGTTACAAGCTACTATACATTAAATTGGGCAGTACCCATGCAGCAGCTAAGAAGATATATTTCAGAAAAGGAAACATTTGCCGTGTAACTTGCCGGTTCCAAGTCCAAATAAAGTAGTAGGGAAGTCATTTTACTTCTAATTGGCGCAATCGTATGTTTTATTTTTGGCGCAAACGATACCATGCAACTTTAAAACATGTGGCGCAAACGTAGCATTAGAGAAAAAAAGTTGTGGCGCAAAAGGACGCATTTTTGGCGCAAACGGATCTCTCCCAATTACGTTAGGGGTTTAGTATCATACCATCATAAAATATACGAGGAGAACACAACCCTATCATGCCAACAACTGGTCTTAGAATACATGTTTTTATTTCCGATGCAAAGACCTTATGAATGAATCAATATTAATAACTAAATATGCCATCCTTAATGACCTGACAACAGTATCGTAACTATATCCCTTCTGAATAAGTCTGTTTAAAGGTTTGGTTAGCCTTTTGATGTGAATGCCGAATATTTTATGCTTTGTAAAGAATATTATCATCAAAGATTGGATGTGAAATACCTGAACGCATAAGATGTATGCATGTTGATTTATATATATATATTTACGAATGATGTCCTTGTGACGATGATAAAATTTAGTGAAATTTAAAACCCTAGTGTTATTATTTTTCAGTAATACAGAGATATCTTTCATTAAAATCAAAAACGTTATTACAAACACTAGCGAATCGAACACGTTGATATATAAACACCAAAAGATAGTGACAAGGGAACGTCACCATCAAAATGAATAATTAATAATAGGAATGAAAATTCATCCCTTCTATCATAAATTTTGGTATAAAGCTTCGCTTTAAAGATATAGATATATATCAATATTCAGGATAGGGCAGTGTTCATTGTAAGTATTAGCTTTATTTAAAGTCAGTTCGGCAGGGTAAATGTCTTGAGTGTACAAACTGAAGTTGCAATTATTGCTTTAGCGGCGTTGTGGACTTTAGCGGTCATGTAATTTGTTGTGGACTTTAGCGGTGTTATGGACTTTAGAGGAATTGTGGACTTTAACGGTGCCACAGATGTTGTTTCGATGGGTCTTTGCTGATTTTAGTCATAAAATGTAACCCATAACAATACAGAAAATGGTCTGCAATAAGTGGTGTTGAGTATAAGTAAGTCCCCAGTTGAATTTCGATAACTTGACATTATACGGAATCTCCATAGGGAACAAAAATGTTATCTGGTAAACAGAGTATACACTTTTGTTTTAATTTATCAATTTTATTACACCCTTCTGCTAACAATTTAACTTAATCTCAAACTAAATTTATCAATCAAGTAAGCATGTGCCAAAGACATGCATCACCAATAGAGTCATTACAAACTGTTGTTTGTTAATGTAGTCAGATGGTACCGGGAATAACCCGTGAAAGAGAAATTGACAATAGGAAAACTTAATCATTACATAGATTCTAGTTATTTTTAATTCGCCTTTCTGTGTCGAATTAAGGACACAAATCGATATTTTACAGATTATTTTTTTGTCTGAATAGTTTTTTCTTAATGCAGGGATTGTAAGAATATATATGTAATGTAAGAACACGCTGAGATTATACTGAGACCGCCAAGTTAGACAACACCATCAATTTATCGGTCAGTGAAATTAAATACGTTTCCTTTTTGCGGGGTTATGTGATCCTATTACAGATACACTGAGATTATATTTGATTTGAAAGCGATGAAAATATTATACTGATTCTTGACAACAGCCTACAGTATTTATATTAAACCTACATGACCCTAAAGATCCTTGTTAAACTCCTATCAAGTATAAAATCATCAATGATCGATTTCCATAAAGTTATCTTTCAAAAATCAAATTAGAATAGAACCAAATATATATCTATACAAGTTTCTTGCGTGCTAACCATAATGAAACGTATTTAACTACTGCAAATATCTGAATACTGGTATACAAAGGGCAGTTAAAATTAGAATTTTAAACGTAAATTGAAGTTTTGTAAACTATGACAAAAAGGCTATTATTACAATTTGAGTAAACAAAATGGTACAATGTATATCTATGCAGTTTTAAAGTGTTTGTTACAAACTTTGGTATATGAGGCACAATAAATTACTTATACTTACATTCTAAATTCAGTTTTTTGACAAAGATATAATCATTCTCCTCGTTTGTAGTGGGCTCTTGATTATACATCTTCAGTCCATAGGGTTGTCAATTGTTTAAGTTTGATATATTCTGATTATTGGCAGGTAGGTATATAAGTAAGGAACTTTTTGATAGCCGAACATTTGTCACATGACCGGAACTGTTACACAAAGTAGCGCGACCATAACCCTGGGAGACCACATAGTGCAAGAAAAATTGCAGAAACTACATCACGTATGCGAAAGAATCGCGAAACGTGGACAAGCATAAACAATATACCATACTGATATGTGATCTTGCATATATCACTAAGCCCAGTAAGGAATGCACATCTCAAAATAAAATAGCAAAGAATCTGTGAATCAAAGGTTCACCACAAAAAACCTGACCCCAAATATCTTAGAAGAAATGTTTGTATTAGGTTTTGAAATTTCAATTATTTTTACTCAAACATAATAATCTGAGAATCAAACTGAAATTAGATTGAATGATTATTTGATTGTTTAAAAGCTTTAGGTTCAGTCGCAAATATTCCATGCAGATTCATAATGAAAACAAATTAACAATTGACAATTACTGCTATGGAACAGCCACTGGGAAATATATTATGATGGATAGGGTCAGAAATGTTCAGTTGCAACAGGCAATCAACACATTCATTTGAATATTTTTTATTTGAAGATCATAGGATCCATATATAGCAGTATTGGGGAACATCAATGATCTTCAACAGGGATGATATATAGGACATAATTTCTAAAATGAAAATGTTGTGTGTTAAATTGTTATGTCTTTATATAATGGAGATGCTCGCTGGTTTAATTTTAGGTGTTTGCTTATTGAAAATTCGAGTGAACGAGTTATTCTTCGAGTCCATGTTTTTTTTTTAATTCCTGCATAACTTATCCGTTAATTAACGTTATTAACACGAAGATATGCAATAAAATTGAAAACCGATTTGTAGTCAGATCTTAGAAACAGCTTTCTTTATCAAACTGCGAAAACAATTAGGGGAGAGAAAAATATCAGTGAAATTTGAATTAAAATTTTTCAAAGACTCTGACGACACTGAATCAATATAATGCAATTTAAAATAATGCAATGTAGTGTAACTTATTTTCATTATGACATAGACTTCAAATGAATCGTCCTCTATTAAACCAATTTAACTCTATAAAGATTTTGTGACAATCTGTAACCATCAACATTTTAACGATCACGTCACTTCAGCAATTTATGACGTTTGTCGTCTGTGCGATATGCCAAGTTATCAGAGCAATCTATTCACAATAGAAGACAGAACTGGTGTTTCTTGTTTACCCTTACTCTTATTCTTTTTAAAAGTTTTATACATAGATATCTATTAAACCGAAATCAAGAGGATTTGCAAACATTTCGCTACAAAGCATTTCAAATGTTTAACTTTGTTATAAAAATTATTATTGCCCACCGTCATTTTGGATTTGACTGGGGCAATTTACTTTTCAAATATATTACTGTTACATGTATTTCTAAATTACAAGGCCACAATGAAATCAGATACTTTACTATCTGTCCTTCATTTTCTGCATAGTACAAAGGTTGTTGTGAAATAATGTGTGTACTTTTTTGTACAAGATCATTTATGTAGTGTCCAATAATTAAAGACATGCATGTATTTATTTCATCATGTAACGGCAGTGATAATTCTATAGTAACGAATGTTCCTCTACACAAATTGCACATTTTCAGGTTATTTTATAGCTTTTAATTTGTTAGTAAATTCGGTCATATCGAGTTATCCTTCTTCATTCATTTAGTCTAACTTAGCTATTTTTCTCACCCAAATCACAGAGTATATGATTTCAGACAGGATCGATCCTAATTAGGTCTTTCCACCTTTCCGTGGAAAGACCTATTGGATTTCTTCTGATTATTATTAGGTCTTTCCACCTTTCCGTGGAAAGACCTATTGAATTTGTTCTGATTATTATTAGGTCTTTCAACCTTTCAGGTGAAAGACCTATTGTTTTTGTTCTGATTATTAGGTCTTTCAACCTTTCTGTTGAAAGACCTATTGTATTTGTTCTGATTATTAGGTCTTTCCACTTTTCCGTGGAAAGACCTATTGAATTTGTTCTGATTATTATTATTTTTTTTTTTTTTTTTTCTTCCGCCTAAATTTTTTTCTTGCGTAGTATTGATGTTTTAAAAGATGTTGCTGAGATATTTGGAATATGATGTCGTATAGTTTATATGCTTTAAAAATTTACAACTGCATAACAAAATACTTTACGTTGTAAGAGTTATCTCCCCAAACACTGTTTTTCTTGTGGCCACTACTCCTTCACAACCGTAAAAGATTACGACAAATTTATTTTACCAAATTGCTCGTTACATCTTCAGGATTAGGATATTCATTTGGACCGAAGCTTTACGGAGACTCCATATGAGAGTTATACCCCCTTTTCCATTTAATTAAGTGATATCCATTTTCAACTGGTAAACCATAAGTGATAGAGACCTAGGGTCTCTTGATTTGAGATCCTTGGTCCCAAAAAACTAAAATAAGGTCAAGGTCAAAGGTCAAGGTCACATTCTAAATTTTTATTTTGGCTTATTTTTACTAGTTTTCAAAACCTTATAACATATCAACATCTTATTTTCACTAAATTGTTAGTTACGACATGCCGTTACTTTTAAATTTTGGTTAAAAGGGTGCGTAAACAATAAATAGGAGTTTTCGCCCATCTTAAATTTAGAATTATGAGTAAAGTGATATAACTCCTTTTACCATACATAATAAAGACCTAGGGTCTTTTGATTTGAGATACATGGTTTATGACCTTTAAATTGAGGTCAAGGTCATAGGTAATTTGCACGTTCTAGATTTTGACCTTTGCTTTTAATTCATATTTATACATCATAAAGGCATAGGAAATAACATTTAATACTGATTTTTAATATTTTGATAACAAAATAGATATTGACTGGTGGAAAGACCTTCAATTGTTCTCTGAACAATTGGTTTTTAATTATTATTTTTCTTCTTCCGCCTAAATTTTTTTCTTGCGTAGTTTAGTTGTTTCAAAAGATGTCGCTTAGATATTTGGAATATGATATCGTATAGTTTATACGCTTTAAAAAATGACAACCGCGTAACAAAATACTTAACCTTGTAAGAGTTATCTCCCCAAACACTGTTTTTCTTGTGGCCACTACTCCTTCGCAACCGTAAAAGATTACGACAAATTTATTTTACCAAATAGCTCGTTACATCTTAAGGATTAGGATATTCATTTGGACCGAAGCTATACGGAGACTCCATATGAGAGTTATTCCCCATTTTCATTTGAATTAAGTGATATGCATTTCTAAATGGCAAACCATAAGTGATAGAGACCTAGGGTCTTTAGATTTGAGGTCCTTGGTCCAAAAAAATGAAAATATGGTCAAGGTCAAAGGTCAAGGTCATATTCTAAATTTTGATTTTGGCTAATTTTCCCTTATTTTCAAAAACCTTAAAAGATATCGACAAATTATATTTACTAAAATGTTAGTTGCGACATGTTGTAACTTATAAATTTTGGTTGGAAGGGTGGGTAAACAATAAATGAGAGTTTTCGCCCATCTTATATTTAAAATCATGCCTTAAGTGATATAACTCATTAACCATACATATTACAGACCTAGGGTCTTTTTATTTGAGGTCCTTGGTTGGTGACCTTGACATTGAGGTCAAGGTCAAAGGTTAATAGGACGTTCTAGATTTTGACCTTTGCTTTCAATTCATATTTATACATTATAAAGTCATAGGAACTGACATTTTTGATTGATTTTTAATATTTTGATAATAAAATAGATCTTTACTTGTGGAAAGACCTTCAATTGTTCTTTGAACAATTGGTTTTTAATTATTATTAGGTCTTTCAACCTTTCAGTTGAAAGACCTATTGTTTTTGTTCTGATTATTATTTTTTTTTTTCTTCCGCCAAATTTTTTTTCCTTCACTGTTTTTTTGTTTCGCAAGATGTCGCTTAGATATATGGTATATGATATCGAACAGTTAATACGCTTCTCAAACTGACACCGCGTAACAAAAAACTTTACCTTGTAAGAGTTATCTCCCCGAACACTGTTTTTCTTGTGGCCACTAAGGCTTTGCAACCGTATAAGAAACCGACAAATTTATTTTTCCAAATTGCTCGTTATATCCTCAGGATGTTCTGTTTCATTTTGACCGAAGCTATCCGGAGACTCCATATGAGAGTTATCCCCCCTTTTATATATGATATAAGTGATAAGCATTTCTAACTGGTAAACCATAAGTGATAGAGACCTAGGGTCTTAAGATTTTAGATCCTTGGTCCAAAAAAATGAAAATTAGGTCAAGGTCAAAGGTCAAGGTCAAATTTTAAATTTTGATTTTTGCTTATTTTCACTTATTTTCAATTACTTAATAAGATTTCGACAAATTATTTTTACGAAATTGTTAGTTGCGACATGTCGTTACTTATAAATTTTGGTTACAAGGGTGCGTAGACAATAAATGGGAGTTTTCGCCCCTCTTATATTTAGAATTATGCGTAAAGTGATATTACTCATGAACCATACATAATACAGACCTAGGGTCTTTTGATTTGGGATCCTATGTTTATGACCTTGAAATTGAGGTCAAGGTCATAGGTAAATTGGACGTTCTAGATTTTGACCTTTGGTCGAAATTCATTTTTATACATCATAAAGCCATAGGAACTGATATTTTCAACTGATTCTTTATATTTTCATATCAAAATACATCCTTATTGGTTGAAAGACCTTCAATTGTTCTTTGAACAATTGGTTTTTAATTATTATTATTATTTTTATTTTTTTTCTTCCGCCATCTTTTTTTTCCTTCGCTGTTTTTTTGTTTCACAAGATGTCGCTTAGATATTTGGTATATTATATCGAACAGTTAATGCGCTTCCGAAACTGACACCGCGTAACAAAAACCTTTACTTTGTAAGAGTTATCTCCCCGAACACTGTTTTTCTTGTGGCCACTAAGGCTTCGCAACTGTATAAGAAACCGACAAATTTATTTTTCCAAATTGCTCGTTATATCCTCAGGATGTTCTGTTTCATTTTGACCGAAGCTATCAAGAGACTCCATATGAGAGTTATCCCCCCTTTTATATATGATATAAGTGATATGCATTTCTAACTGGTAAACCATAAGTGATAGAGACCTAGGGTCTTTTGATTTTAGATCCTTGGTCCAAAAAAATGAAAATTAGGTCAAGGTCAAAGGTCAAGGTCAAATTTTAAATTTTGATTTTTGCTTATTTTCACTTATTTTCAATTACTTAATAAGATTTCGACAAATTATTTTTACTAAATTGTTAGTTGCGACATGTCGTTACTTACAAATTTTGGTTACAAGGGTGCGTAGACAATAAATGGGAGTTTTCGCCCCTCTTATATTTAGAATTATGCGTAAAGTGATATTACTCATGAACCATACATAATACAGACCTAGGGTCTTTTGATTTGGGATCCTATGTTTATGACCTTGAAATTGAGGTCAAGGTCATAGGTAAATTGGACGTTCTAGATTTTGACCTTTGGTCGAAATTCATTTTTATACATCATAAAGCCATAGGAACTGACATTTTCAACTGAATCTTTATATTTTCATATCAAAATACATCCTTATTGGTTGAAAGACCTTCAATTGTTCTTTGAACAATTGGTTTTTAATTATTATTAGGTCTTTCAACCTTTCAGGTGAAAGACCTATTGTTTTTGTTCTGATTATTATTATTATTATTTTTTTTTTTCTTCCGCCAACTTTTTGTTCCTTCGCTGTTTTTTTGTTTCACAAGATTTCGCTAAGATATATGGTATATGATATCGAACAGTTAATACGCTTCTGAAACTGACACCGCGTAACAAAAAACTTTACCTTGTAAGAGTTATCTCCCCGAACACTGTTTTTCTTGTTATCTCTAAGGCTTCGCAACCGTATAAGAAACCGACAAATTTATTTTTCCAAATTGCTCGTTATATCCTCAGGATGTTCTGTTTCATTTGGACCGAAGCTATCCGGAGACTCCATATGAGAGTTATCCCCCCTTTTATATATGATATAAGTGATTTGCATTTCTAACTGGTAAACTATAAGTGATAGAGACCTAGGGTCTTTTGATTTAAGATCCTTGGTCCAAAAAAATGAAAATTAGGTCGAGGTCAAAGGTCAAGGTCAAATTTTAAATTTTGATTTTGGCTTATTTTCACTTACTTCATTAATTTTATAAGATTGCGACAAATTTATTTTTACTAAATTGTTAGTTGCGACATGTCGTAACTTATAAATTTTGATTGGAAGGGTGCGTAGACAATAAATGGGAGTTTTTGCCCCTCTTATATTTAGAATTATGCGTAAAGTGATATTACTCATAAACCATACATAATACTGACCTAGTGTCTTTTGATTTGGGATCCTTAGTTTATGACCTTGAAATTGAGGTCAAGGTCATAGGTTAATTGGACGTTCTAGATTTTGACCTTTGCTTTAAATTCATATTTATACATCATAAAGCCATAGGAACTGACATTTTCAACTGAATTTTAATATTTTCATATCAAAATAGATCTTTATTGTTGAAAGACCTTCAATTGTTCTTTGAACAATTGGTTTTTAATTATTATTTATTATTATTTATTATTATTATTATTTTTTTTTTTCTTCCGCCAACTTTTTTTTCCTTCACTGTTTTTTGTTTCCAAGATGTCGCTTAGATATTTGGTAAATGATATTGAACAGTTAATACGCTTCTGAAACTGACACCGCGTAACAAAAACTTTACCTTGTAAGAGTTATCTCCCCGAAACACTGTTTTTCTTGTGATCTCTAAGGCTTTCGCAACCGTATAAGAAACCGACAAATTTATTTTTCCAAATTGCTCGTTATATCCTTAGGATGTTCTGTTTCATTTCAACCGAAGCTATCCGGAGACTCCATATGAGAGTTATCCCCCCTTTTATATATGATATCAGTGATATGCATTTCTAACTGGTAAACTATAAGTGATAGAGACCTAGGGTCTTTTGATTTAAGATCCTTGGTCCAAAAAAATGAAAATTAGGTCAAGGTCAAAGGTCAAGGTCAAATTCTAAATTTTGATTTGGCTTATTTTCACCTTTTTTCATTAACCTTATAAGATATCGACAATTTTTTTTTACTAAATTGTTAGTTGCGACATGTCGTAACTTATAAATTTTGGTTGCAAGGGTGCGTAAACATAAAAGGGAGTTTTCGCCCCTCTTATATTAAGAATTATGCGTAAAGTGATTTTACTCATGAACCATACATATTAAGGAACTAGTGTCTTTTTATTTGAGATGTTTAGTCTATGACCTTGAAATTGAGGTCAAGGTCATAGGTTAATTGGACGTTCTAGATTTTGACCTTTGCTTAAAATTCATATTTATACATCATTAAGCCATAGGAACTGACATTTTCAACTGAATTTTAATATTTTCATATCTAAATAGATCCTTATTGGTTGAAAGACCTTCAATTGTTCTTTGAACAATTGGTTTTTAATTATTATTATTATTATTATTATTATTATTATTATTTTTTTTTTCTTCCGCCAACTTTTTTTCCTTCACTGTTTTTTTGTTTCGCAAGATGTCGCTTAGATATTTGGTAAATGATATTGAACAGTTAATACGCTTCTGAAACTGACACCGCGTAACAAAAAACTTTACCTTGTAAGAGTTATCTCCCCGAACACTGTTTTTTCTTGTGATCTCTAAGGCTTCGCAACCGTATAAGAAACCGACAAATTTATTTTTCCAAATTGCTCGTTATATCCTTAGGATGTTCTGTTTCATTTCAACCAAAGCTATCCGGAGACTCCATATGAGAGTAATCCCCCCTTTTATATATGATATCAGTGATATGCATTTCTAACTGGTAAACTATAAGTGATAGAGACCTAGGGTCTTTTGATTTAAGATCCTTGGTCCAAAAAAATGAAAATTAGGTCAAGGTCAAAGGTCAAGGTCAAATTCTAAATTTTGATTATGGCTTATTTTCACCTTTTTTCATTAACCTTATAAGATATCGACATTTTTTTTTTACTTAATTGTTAGTTGCGACATGTCGTAACTTATAAATTTTGGTTGCAAGGGTGCGTAAACCAAAAAAGGGAGTTTTCGCCCCTCTTATATTAAGAATTATGCGTAAAGTGATTTTACTCATGAACCATACATATTAAGGAACTAGTGTCTTTTTATTTGAGATGTTTAGTCTATGACCTTGAAATTGAGGTCAAGGTCATAGGTTAATTGGACGTTCTAGATTTTGACCTTTGCTTAAAATTCATATTTATACATCATTAAGCCATAGGAACTGACATTTTCAACTGAATTTTAATATTTTCATATCTAAATAGATCCTCATATGGTATCGTATTGGTTGAAAGACCTTCAATTGTTCTTTGAACAATTGGTTTTTAATTATTTTTTTTTTCTTCCGCCAAATTTTTTTTCCTTCACTGTTTTTTTGTTTCCCAAGATATCGCTTAGATATAAGATAAATGATATCGAACAGTTAATACGCTTCCGAAACTGACACCGCGTAACAAAAAACTTTACCTTGTAAGAGTTATCTCCCCTAACACTGTTTTTCTTGTGGCCACTACTCCTTCGCAACCGTATAAGAAACCGACAAATTTATTTTTCCAAATTGCTCGTTATATCCTTAAGATGTTCTGTTTCATTTCAACCGAAGCTATCCGGAGACTCCATATGAGAGTTATCCCCCCTTTTATATATGATATCAGTGATATGCATTTCTAACTGGTAAACTATAAGTGATAGAGACCTAGGGTCTTTTGATTTAAGATCCTTGGTCCAAAAAAATGAAAATTAGGTCAAGGTCAAAGGTCAAGGTCAAATTCTAAATTTTGATTTTGGCTTATTTTCACTTATTCTCATTAACTTTATAAGATTTCGACAAATTCTTTTTACTAAATTGTTAGTTGCGACATGTCGTAACTTAAAATTTTTGATTGGAAGGGTGCGTAGACAATAAACGGGAGTTTTTGCCCCTCTTATATGTAGAATTATGCATAAAGTGATATTACTCATGAACCATACATACTACTGACCTAGGGTCTTTTGATTTGGGATCCTTGGTTTATGACCTTGAAATTAGGGTCAAGGTCATAGGTTAATTGGACGTTCTAGATTTTGACCTTTGCTCGAAATTCATATTTTCATATCATAAAGCCATAGCAACTGACATTTTTAACTGAATCTTAATATTTTCATATCAAAATAGATCCTTATTGGTTGAAAGACCTTCAATTGTTCTTTGAACAATTGGTTTTTAATTATTATTATTATTTTTTTTTTTTTTTTTTCCGCCTAATTTTTTTTCTTGCGTATTATTGATGTTTCAAAAGATGTCCCTTAGATATTTGGAATATGGTATCGTATAGTTTATACGCTTTAAAAATTTACAACTGCGTAACAAAATACTTTACGTTGTAAGAGTTATCTCCCCAAACACTGTTTTTCTTGTGGCCACTACTCCTTCGCAACCGTTAAAGATTAAGACAAATTTATTTTACCAAATTGCTCGTTACATCTTCAGGATTAGGATATTCATTTGGACCGAAGCTTTACGGAGACTCCATATGAGAGTTATTCCCCCTTTTCCATTTAATTAAGTGATATGCATTTCTAAATGGTAAACCATAAGTGATAAAGACATAGGGTCTTTAGATTTGAGGTCCTTGGTCCAAAATGATAAAAATGAGGTCAAGGTCAAAGGTCAAGGTCATATTCTAAATTTTGATTTTGGGTTATTTTTATTTATTTTCAAATACCTTATGACATATCGACAAATAATTTTTCATAAATTGTTAGTTGCGACATGTCCTTACTTGTATATTTTGGTTGAAAGGATGCGCAGACAATAAATGGGAGTTTTTGCCCATCTTACATTTAGAATTACGCGTAAAGTGATATTACTAATAAACCAAACATATTAAAGACCTAGGGTCTTTTGATTTAAGGTCCTTGGTTTGTGAACTTGAAATTGAGGTCAAGGTCATAGGTTAATATGACGTTCTAGATTTTGACCTTTGCTTTAAATTCATATAATACATCATAAAGCCATAGGAAATAACATTTTAAACTGATTTTTCATATTTCAATATCAAAATAGATCTTTACTAGTGGAAAGACCTACAATTGTTCTCTGAACAATTGGTTTTTAATTATTATTTTTTTTTTTATTCTTCCGCCTAATTCTTTTCTTGCGTAGTATTGATGTTTCAAAAGATGTCGCTTAGATATTTGGAATATGATATCGTAAAGCGTATGCACTTTTAAAACTGACCACTGCGTAACCAAATACTTTACATTGTAAGAGTTATCTCCCCAAACACTGTTTTTCTTGTGGCCACTACTCCTTCGCAACCATAAAAGATTACGACAAATTTATTTTACCAAATTGCTCGTTACATCCTCAGGATGTTCTGTTTTATTTTGACCGAAGCCGTATAGCGACTCCATATGAGAGTTAGTTCCCCTTTTGTATTTGAAATTTTGAAATGTATTTTAAACTGGAAAACCATAAGTGATAGAGACCGAGGGTCTTTTGTTTTGAGATCATTGGTCCAAAAAAATGAAAATTAGGTAAAGGTCAAAGGTCAAGGTCATATTCTAAATTTTGATTTTGGCCTATTTTCACTAATTTTCATTAACCTTATAAGATACTGACAAATTATTTTTACTAAATTGTTAGTTGCGACATGTCGTAACTTATATATTTTGGTTAAAAGGGTGTGTAGACATAAAATGGGAGTTTTTGCCCCTCCTATATTAAGAATTAAACGTAAAGTGATATAACTCATTAACTATACATATTACAGACCTAGGGTCTTTTTATTTGGGGTCCCTGGTTTATGACCTTGAAATATAGGTCAAGGTCATCAGTAAATTTGACGTTCTAGATTTTGACCTTTGCTCAAAATTCATATTTATACATCATTAAGCCATAGGAACTGACATTTTCAACTGAATTTTAATATTTTCATATCAAAATAGATCCTTATTGGTGGAAAGACCTTCAATTGTTCTCTGAACAATTGGTTTTTAATTATATACATAGGTTTACTAAAATGAAAGTTGTTTTTTTAGTTCTTACCCTGACGGATTTTAAGGACCCTCCAGCGTATTATTCATGATAATGTGTTATGTAAAGTACAGCTCCCTCTTTTGTTAAAGTCAAAATATGCAATTTTTCACGTATCTTCCTTGCTACTGTGGATTCATTTATTTTCGTTGATACCAATTTTCGTGGATTAAGAAAAACTTGCATAGTCGTGGATATTTAATTTCGTGGTTTTGCTGAAGTCTGCATACAAACCTATAGAAAAATTATCATTCGTTGAATATTTAATTTCGTGGTTTGACTGTGCCCACGAAATCCACGAAAATTGGTATCCAACGAATAATAATGAATCCACAGTATCTGAATGTGAAGAAAAATATGATATTTATGAACTACGTGTCCTGCACATCAAATACTGGATCATACTGTTACATATGTTGGTTGTCTTCATAATGTGGCACGTATGTCACTAGATGAAATTAACAAAACTATTTTTTTTGGTGCATAAATTAGGCCGTTAGTTTTCTCGTTTGAATTGTTTTACGTTTGTCATTTCGGGATCTATTATCGCTAACAATGCGGTATGGGCTTTGCTCATTGTTGAAGGCCGTAGGGTGATCTATGATGTTAGTTTCTGTGTCATTTGGTCTCTTATGAAGAGTTGTGTCATTAGCAATAACACCACATCTTTTTTTTTGTAAACTTGTTTAATGTACAAGTAATATGCGAGTTATATATAGCCGAAAGTTAACTTATTTCTTTCAATGATGTGCTGATCAGTTATATGTGATGAATTGTTTGGATTTATGTAAATGTTAAAACACTTAATGGATTTCTTGATTGATCGATTGTTGTTTTGTTTAATGTCCAGTGGCAAACAGTTCATACGGACGCTGACAAGTAGAACAACCGTGACATGCTAAATTAAATATTTACATCTACGTACAAAATTTCGAAATATTATTTTGATTACGTAGCTATACGACGATCATTTCATACAATAATTTAAGAGAAAAATTCACTTGTAAGTAATGAACAATTCAGTATAATTTACGATCAGATTTCTTCTGTGAAAAGAGCCCCTGACGTTTCGATTTTACATGTAAATTGTAAGTAGAAGAAAGAAAGAATTTTTGAAATAGAATGTATTGTGAAATGAATTCACGAGGAATTTGTACTGCCTTTTTGTTTCTTTTTATGTCTGAAAATGGATGAATTTGAAGTTGTTTATTCATGTCGTAGAAATTTTATCAATGAAGCATTATGCCATATACCCCCCCCCCCCCCCACCATCAACATCAAAGGATGACTGAGGCTAAACATATGGTCACTATAGGTCATCTTCCAACCGGCAGTTAAACCCTTGCCAAAATAGGGTGTCCTTTTGGCTGTGTGGGATGTACAAGTACGCAGCCACGTCCTGTCAGAATGGGGACGTTAGATCCGATGACTCATAAATAAAATGCCATGCTGTATGCGTATTGAGGACCTTCCTACAACTCTGAGGGGTCCATAGGTGACCTGTTGCAAGTCAAAATTTCTGTCCTTATCCAGTGGCGGATCCAGGGGGGGGGGGGTTCGGGGGGTTGGAACCCCCTTTTTTTAGACGATCAATGCATTTGAATGGGAGCATATAGTCGGAACCCCTCCCTTTACTCTGGGTTGGGAACCCTCCTTTTTAAAATGGCTGGATCCGCCACTGTTATCCAATTTACCCATATTTTCCAAGACCTATCTATAGTATGTATTGTGAATTTGTTTCTGACCTGAACAATGAACTATTTGCCACTTGACATCAAGCAACCAAAAATCAATCAATGATGCATTATTATAATCCAAATATCTGATTGTGTAGCCAGTCAGTATATATCTTACTTATATTATTAGGTATAACATTAATAAGGTAAACAACCCGGTTAAAGAGATGTTTTAAAACGAAAATAAGAAATTGAGATCAATACAAAAAATAAATAAATATTTAATTAATTATATTTGCAAGAGTAAATTTTAAACATCGTGTTCTGTATATTACATATATATCAAATAGTCAAGTATTCAATTAAAGCGCGACTTCGTTTTGGAAACTGCTTGGTCCTAATAAAGCCCTGGTCACAACGAACCCACAACACATCTATGCAGCGCCACGAAAAGAAATTTGGTCAAATCGCAGGTCATCTGTGATCGTCGTACAACAGTCGCACGATATTTTGAGCATCGAGGCGCTGTCGTGTGTCGTGGGACGAAAATTGAACATGCACCTTTTTTGCTTTACGATTTTTTGCCGTGTCACTGTCTTGTGGCTGTCGTGAGAGTGTCTTATCACAATCGTGCGACTGTCGTATGATAAACACATTGTCGTGGGTGCCAACATAAACCATTTTAAGAAAAAATCGTACGATTGTCGTACGACAATCTCATGACTGTCGCAATACATTCGTGATACAGTCGCACGATTGTCTCACGAATACCAAATTTCGTACGATGCTCGCACAACATTGATTGTCTGTCGTACGACAGTGCCACATATTTTCGTTTTATTTTAAAGAATACAATTCGACGGGAATGAATGTTTGGAAAACATACCGTCTGCCGTTTAAAGAGGATGGCTATTCCACCAGAATGATTACGTTTGGCCCTGCTGAAAATGTCCAGCAAGAGCAAAATATCATTAATTTATTTTTCTTTTCGGGGGCATCCTGGTCTAAATTCGCTGAACAATTATATTAATATAAACTAATACGAAAAAAGTCGTTTACTTTGACCGTACACCCTCCTTGATACATGTACATGATCAGTACACCAAGTTGTATTATTGTGGAACTACGTAACTTGAAACTTGATATTAAACTGAACAAGTAGATGAGTTAAGATAACCAATGTTACAACTCATGATCCAACGAAGTCCAACTATTTAGGGTTAAAGCAATTATAAAGGTCCCTATATGGCAAAAAAAAAAAAGAGAACAAGACCCATACCATACCATACCGTATAGTCAGCTAAAGTAAAAGCCCAACACAAGACAATTAAAACGAAAACAAATCAAGTCTCATTAAACAGTTAAAGAAAAAAAAACCGGAAACATACATGTATAAAACCGACAGCAACCAACAACAATCACTGACTAATGACTATAATACGTAAAACGAGTAAAAAGGATATGTACACACACACACACACAGACCGAAACAATACAAAAACCAAAACTTTTAAAATTACTAATGCTTCGTCTTTTCTTATCTTCTTATATCAAATGATAATTATCATGTGGCTTTCGTATGTGACATGCCCATCGAAGATACGATTTTAGTGTATCTCGGGGAAATCAGTTTGGAAATTCGAACAGTAAATTTCTGATAACCTAGGAAGGACTGTAAATTGTACAAAAATCACTTGACAAGTATACTACTTGCTTATCAGTATAACCATCAAGTACGTCTGTTTCACGATATTTTTACAGACACTTCATGTGTTGTTTCAAAGCCTTTTCTTATGCCTCGTTCACACGCACATTTAATTTGAATTGAATTCGCTAATCGCGTTCACACACTCTGCCTTTTTAATTCAAATTGATTCGAATTGTCTTATTCGAATTATCCAATTCGCATTAGAAATACGCTTTTGTTAATACAAATTAAAAGTTAACGTCGTTTGGACAGTAAAGCGAATTTGACGCGCATTGCAATTCAAATTAGAATTGACATTAAGACGTAAAACGTTTCGAATGCGAATTAAATTAATTCGAATTGCGTGTGAACTCATCAGAACTATATATAAAGCAATGTTTTCGATTAAAAATCATATTTTGACTGAGAATTTTATTAAAATCATTCTATACATATAACAAACAAAATCAAATATTGACACTTTTTCAATATCGTTGGAAAATATGCCTTAGTTATACACTCAGTTGTGTTGTTTACGTGTTTTGCGCTAATTGGTTGAAATTATCCACTAGGATAAGGGACAAGATTGATGGGTCTATTTTTGTCTATTCTGTCATCTATTTTCGTCGTCAAATATTGCTAGAAAATGGTAAACAAACAAATATATCTAAAGAGTACAAATGTAGAAAATAAAATTCTGATTAATTCTAAAAATGACGAACTTATCCCATAAGACATTTTTTTACAAAAAAGTATAATCCGTTTTTTGTGGTCATCTATTTTTAGTTATATGTTTCATTGCCATATGAATGTTACTTTCTATTTATTCGCATTAAATGTGTAAGTTCCTTTGAATTTGCCTAAGTAACTACTTTTGATGACAAGTGATATTATCTTTTCTGAAGATCAGTCGAATTTACTGACAATCCATTTCTTAAAATTCCTTGTTCTTAACTTAGTACAAATTATATAGTTACTGTAGTAAATATCGGACCGATAAAAACATAAATTGAGGTTATTTCTATCATCTAAATTGTTTATTAAAACGGTTTTTGTAAACCTATACATTTAAATAGACTTGTCAATCATTGAAGAGTTCTACTTGAAAAGGGATAACTGTTTGCCACCCGTTTTCTAACTGCGTGCAGTTATACATTTATCTTTTTTTTTTTATACATGCATGTACCTTTTCTGTTATCTTTTTTTGTTTGTATTATTTTTTTTTAACTCTTCTATTATCTTTTTGTCGTTATCCAGATCTATGATTTACGTTAATTTATCGACGAATGATTGCTATAACAGTACGGCGGCTTTGTGAAAAATTGTGCACATCCTGCTACAAGAATGAAATTTGGCATAGTCTTAGACCTTCCTCAACTATTACTGTTTTATTTCAGATAGGGAGGCATTTGGAAAAAATGTCGCACTTCCGGTTAAATCCAAAATGGCGGACTTCATACTTAAATAAGCCCAATATCGAAGGCTTGTATTTGAAAAGGTGTTATAATCATGCTACTATCATAATATTTGGTACAAACCTTTGTTTTTCACTACTTTTGGATATATAATATAGATTAGATGTCTTTAAAAACCCTACTTCCGGTAAAATCTAATATGACGGACATTGTACTAAAATAAGCTAATTTTTTAGGGAGGGTAATTGAAATGTGTTTAAACGTATTGCTACTATCATTACATTGTGCAGGAACCTTTCTCTGGTGCTTCACATGGATACAATGTATAAGATATTTCTTTAAAATCCTTAAAAGGTTCCGGTAATATCCAAAATGGCGGACATATAAATATCAATTTCTTATTTATATAATCAATTTCTTTCACAATGTAAAGAAAATGTTGTTTTTTGGTGCTGGTCATTAAGTTTTTGCCTTTAAGTTATCCTCAGAACAACTTATTCTTTTCTGTTGTAAATGTTTAAATACAAAGTCAACACTTCCGGTAAAAAAAAACCAATCTGGTGTAAATTTCAAAGATGAGTCCTCAACCCATATCTTCGATGAAGAGTTTTGGATAGATTGATGAAAACAAAATAAAATCACTAAAGTACTTAAACATTTTTTAAACTACTACTACTACTATTTGGCCAAAAATACATGTTTATTCACGATCACCACCACATGCACACTAGGCAGTCTACGGGAGACCGATTTTCCACCGTTTTAACAACGACCGAATCATCCTTTCTTACATCCACATGTACAAGCTTCTGACATAATGATGAGGCCTCGGAAAGAGTTTTTTTTTAAAGGGACACTCTTTGTCCCTTCGCCATCCATTAGTGCATGGACTGGGTAGCATAAGCCAATTCCAAGTTGAGGAAATAGCCTCAATTAGCCTTCCCTTTTGCGCAAAAAGTTATTTTCTTTCTTCGTTAAGCATGTTAGACCCATCTGTTAAGTTTGTACGATCTAAGTTAACAGTGGAACCCTGGTGATTTAGGTTGATCAAACATCATTCTTTATGTTAAAGTCACATCTTCAAATGCCATCAATGTCTCACACGCAGTCTTTGTTTCTTTTCAAGCAAAGAGAGAACTGTATCACAACCGGTAAAGGCATGGATAAGTGTTGTTGATCACTCATTGCCTATTACATTTGAAAGGTCATTGATAGATGTTAATTCAAAGTTTTTTGCCCTCCCAAACACAATCCATAGTTCGTCTACCCCTATGTCACGGAAAAACGAAACAGTAAAATGACGGTTCGAATCATGACTCGGTTAAGTCTGTGTTTCACTGCATCAGACACATCCCTCTTGATTATAGTGCAAGTCACTGTTTTATTATAAACTTTAAGCTGTTCGAAAAGCTAAGGATTGTCTACTCAAAGAATAGATTCCTTAACTTTGTAATGTACATGTATTTAGCCTTTTAACTTTTTTCATTCGAGCGTCACTGATGCTTTTCTTGTAGACTTAACTCGTGTCTGGCGAACATCATTTTAATTCTGGTATCTTTTTATATTTACATAGTACCTTTTTATATAATTGGTTATTTCCAAAGTGTGTTAAGGTATTCATAAACTTCTGAATTAAGAAATTCTTCGGCAAAACTAAGTTTCCCCGTATAATGTTTGAATTGATTTAAGTAAAATCAGGAAATCCTTAAAATTTGAGATGTTTTATGAGACCAAAATAAGTCTCTTCATAAGAGGTCTCAATTAATTGCATGCAACAGGTTTCACCGCACACAACATCTTCCATGAAAACCAAATATAATCATATGATAGATAAAATAAATGCATCCATAATTCTAGATTATAAAGCAAACTGAGTGCATAAATCTATATTGCGATAGGTTTGTGCTATTTGCATTAATCATCTGGTTAGTAGAAATTATGATTTGCCAAAGAGTTATAATCGGAAACATTATGTACATTCCCAAGTAATAAATAAAAAAAGTCGAGCTTTTAAATAACTATTCAAATAGAAGCTGTAAATATATACTTTCAACTGGCTTCTTCTATTCACAATCAATTATTTCAATTCAAAAGCAAACACAAATTCAGCAACAATCTTTTGGTTACCCGGCAGTCAGCGGTCTTAGGTTCATGTATTGCTTTTCTTTTTTTTTAAAGAAAGCAACTGGTTTTCAACGTAAACCGGTTGCATGTTTTTTGAAAAATAACTATATAAACTGAAGCAACCCATCTATCCATCTGTATTTTAGGATCTAACAATGTCCAGTTTCCGATGGATACGAAATAACATGTAGGAGTTGAGATAAAAAAAAATGTGCTGGACAGGACTCGATATAAGTTTTAAGTCGAAAGAGGAATAACTCCAAAAACAACCAAATGAAGAGGAACATCCAATCAAATGCACAATTCTTCGCTTATGTGGATACGATAAAACGAGCTCATTGCTACTTTTGATTGGGAATCAATAGTTAATGCTGAAAATAGTATGGATCAAAATTGTAAAAATTTTACAAATAATTTTTTTGAATATATTAATGACTGTATTCCTCAAAAAGAAGTAACTATACGACCAAATGATAAAATATGGTTTAATTCTGACCTACGAAGAGAAATACGTAAACGTGATAGACTACACAAACAAGCTCGTAGGTCCAATAGTATTCCAGATCTGAATAAGTATAACAAGCAAAGAAATCATGTGAATAATTTAAAACGATACACAAAAGATCAATTTTACTTAAACGCAAATAGTTTGTTGGACGAGTTTGCATCTGGTAATTCTAAATCGTATTGGTCATTAATGAAAAAATTAGTTAAGACATCGGGTAATTCTACTCATATCACTTAACTTAAAAATGAAAATGACGAATTAGTCACTGAAAATTACGATAAAGCATGTCTTTTGAATAAGTATTTTTGTTCCATATCTACTATAAATGAAAAAAATGATAGATCTCCAGAATTTCTGACTAGGTCAAATTCTAAAATTGATATTTTCTATATAAACTCAAATCAAGTCATTGATATTTTGCAGACTTTAAAATTGGGAAAAGCATCAGGTAATGACTCAATTAGTCATCAAATGTTAAAAAAGACAAGTTATACTGTCAGTGTACCCTTATCATTGTTATTTAATTTGTCATTTGAAAAGGCAGAGTTTCCTAGTCAATGGAAAACAGCTATTGTCATGCCGTTATTCAAAACCGGAGACAAATCACTGATTTCCAATTACAGACCAATCTCATTATTATCAGCATTGGGTAAAGTTTTTGAAAGAATTGTGTTTAAAAATGTATTTAATCACTTAATAGCAAACAATTTATTATACAAATTTCAATCAGGTTTTATTCCAGGTCATTCTACCGTTCACCAGCTAATAGAAATTTACTATAGGATATGCATGTCACTTGATGATCGCTGTATAACATCTCTTATATTATGTGATATCTCGAAAGCTTTTGATAGGGTATGGCATAGTGGCCTCTTAATAAAACTTAAAGCGTATGGTATTGATGGAAATCTGTATAAATGGTTTGAAAGTTATATTTCAAATAGAAAACAAAGCGTTTTTGTTTCAAATGCCTATTCGCCTTTTGATAATACTAATGCAGGAGTTCCGCAAGGCTCTGTATTAGGTCCCCTACTATTTCTTATTTATGTAAATGACATAGCTGATAATTTGACAAGTCTAACTCGATTGTTTGCTGATGATACATCTCTTTCTTATTCCAGCAATAACCCTTACACTATAGAGGATGTCTTAAACAGCGATTTAGAACAAATTTCAGTATGGTTTAAAGATTGGCTTATTAATTTTAACCCTAATAAGACAAAGGCTATGATATTCTCCTGCCATACTTCCCCAGATGATATTGAAATAGAATTTCAAAACCAATTAGTAGAATTTGTCTCCTGTCATAAACACTTAGGGATTACTTTTGATTCCAATGGTAAATTCCATACACATATAGAAAATATTTTAAAGTGTGCAAGCACAAGATTAAATGTTCTTAAAAAATTGAAATATGTATTGAATAGAAATTATCTTGCTCGTATATATTTAACTTTTATAAGATCCGTTATGGAATATGCATGTGAGTTATGGGATGGTTGTACTCAACAAGAAGCCGACAATTTAGAACATGTTCAGTTAGAAGCAGGGAGGTTAGTAACTGGGTTGCCCGTGTTTGCTAGTCGGGAAGCTATATATTTTGAAACTGGTTGGCAATTGCTTGTGGACAGAAGAAAATCCAGAAAGCTCAATATGTTCTATTCTTTACATAATGGGACTGCCCCTGATTATCTCTGTGATTTAATGCCCCCGCTTGTTGGTCAAGTATCTAACTACGATTTGCGAAACAGTAATAATTATGTAGTACCCGGTTATAGACTAGACATAACTAGAAAATCCTTTTTCCCATCCACTACTATTGAATGGAATAGACTTACCCCCGACATACGTACGTCCAAAAATATAAATATTTTTAAACGAAAGATGAAGTCCAAATTGATACAGCCACCTTCCCATTTTAGTTGTGGGGATAGAAAACTTAATATCATTCATACACGTTTGAGAAATATGTGCAGTTCTTTAAATTCAGATTTACATCGTGCTAATATTAAACCCGGCATGCAGCTGTGGCCACCCTGTTGAGGATAGTATACACTATTTTTTAGAGTGCGCTTTTCACAACGAAGCAAGAGAAATACTGTTTTCTAAATTAGAACGTTATGCTATATCCATTGAGCTTCTGTTAGCTGGTGACGGTGACCTTTCTTTTCAGCAAAACAAAGACATTTTTGAGTCCGTACAATCTTATATCAGAATAACACAAAGATTTAAAACAATCAATTAACTTTCTAAATTTCTACTTTACAATCTTTCACTCCAGTCCAGTTGTTTCATTATTATTCCTTATTATATTGTATTTTTTTTCTTTTTATTTCTAATTTTTGTTTGAAGTATGTATTACATGCATTACTACTATGCTTTTTTTTCGCCATTATCTAATGTACTTTGTGTTTATATTTATATTGGGAGAGGACGTCTCTAATGTTGTTATAACTTGTGTCCAATCCCTTTTGCTACTTATGCAAATAAAATATGTTTAAACTAAACGATAAAACTGTGTCAAGTAGTGGAGTTGCGGTTGCTGTCTTTTAATTGACTGCTCCATAGGCTAACATGCAAAACAGCTGATCTTTGAAAAATGCTACATAGAAAGAAAATAATCATGTATGTAGTAATGTGGAAATTGTGATTCAATCGAAAAAAGTGGGTCATGCCACGAAGAATAAAAAATAATGTAACACTGAAGTTAAAGCAGTTCCCCCCTTTCTACTTTCTGTTTTACTAGGCCGTAGCCCTTCCAGTAAACATGATATCCTTCCACTTTGCTGGATTCTGATATCCCCAAAAAGATGCAAGATTTAAAAATAAATCTGTATCTATGTTTCAATTCGGCATAAACTTTTAATCGAACAGGAAAATTGAGTCCAGAACAAAAATCAGAAAAAATGGACTATTTGATTTCACTCCTATTAAATGAAACTGGAACTGTTATACAAGACTGGTGCCTATTGTAGTAAGGGGAACCTAATTTTTGATAATTGTAACAAAATAAAATCGTGTTTCCATGATATCATGTTCAATTATTCTACAATCAAGCAAATAATAAGCAAGTCGATTCGCATAATTCGACGGACATGATTCCTATAGTTCCCAAAATGTCATTTTGGGAACTATAGGAATCATTATGTGAGTGCAAAAAGGTGTGGGTTGGTAAAACAATGTCTGGCTTACTTAGTGCTCCAGCCCAAATTTAAAATTTTTCCAATAAATGTATCTGTTTGTGGGACTTCGATTGCACATACATGCAAAGAGAAAATAAAAAAGTTCACAATAACTTTTCGAGGGATTTTAGCCAACCTATTACAAGGAAAACTAAGACCTTTGAAATCACTGGAGGAAGGTTGTTCTTTAGAATTTCTAAGTACTTATACATTACTTGGCCAGATGGGCCAAGACTCCAAATAATTTGGTACTTTGATAAATCAGCTGGGATACCAAACAATAAGGATCCCATAACGTCCATATCAATGCACCAATTCTATACCATTCCAGAGGCATAATCAGAATATATGGAAGACGGGTTAAATACATGATAAAAGTATAATTTCAGACATAACATTGCAAATAACTGGTTTAAAGTACTTTAAAAATATTATTTGATATGAGTGTCTTTGAAATTTATTTTCCAATTTTTTTTTTATTGTTTTAATTATTATATCTTTGATGAGATGTCAGATTAATAATAACAAAATAGTTTTAAACAAGGGAGATCACTGGTCATAAAAGCTAATTTTCTAAGAAAACTGTCAGCTCAGATTGTAAAATGGGAAACAAATCAGGTCACCAGGCAACCATTCCCCATCGATTTTTTTACATATCAAAACATCCAAGACATAGCTTCAGAAATTCTGGAATATGTGTATGTGTGTGTTCATCTGATAGAGTGTTCCACATGGTTCCACTTTGAAAGGGATGTTGTATACCTCATTAATGAGGGGGGCATGACCTTTTTGAGACGTCAGGATCGGGTGTTTTTAAGCTCGGGATTTCGGGATTGATCCTTTTGGGATCCGGGAAATCATTTAAATTTCTTTAAATTCGGGACCTATTTAAGCCTAGTATTTCGGGATCAGGACCACTCCGAATGAATTAACCCTGAATTTGTATTATTGAATATTCACCACAACATCTTGCCTGCGCAATGTGACGTCACTTTCGATTCGGAAGAACTTCCCTATAACATTCATCTATTTACAGTATGTAGTTACATCTAACATTATTGGTGATTTTCTACACAAACATTTTAATCTTGAAATACATTCAGAACAGTAACTAGCAAAACATATGCAGTGTAATGCCATAGTTTTTGTCACCTTCGGTCTGTTGCTATATAAAACACATTTTTGTTAAGGGGTGTTGAAGGCATTGGATTTGAAAAAAAACAGGTTTTAACAAAAATTTGTGAGAAGGATATTTTCTATTGGTCATAATTTTGTCTGCACACTGTTGTTTTTGTTATCTCTTGATTCATGAACATGTGAATAATTTGTATGCAATTTAATTTGGTTGAATATACAGCAAATGACAGGTGATCCCATAATATTTTTACATTAGACATATTTTCAGCAATAAGGCTTTTCATGTACAGTCTATACTGGTATATTTACAAATGTTTATTTTTATCTAAATATTTAATCTTTTTTTTTACATTGCAATGAATTGTTGCCACAGAGATGTGACTTACATTTTTGACTGGTAACAGATCATATAAATATGTGGATATTGAGGTAAAAATAACACTTGTTTCACTTGTTATAAATTCATTTTTTCAATGAATACTCACAAAAATAACTTTTTTTGGAACATAAATTAATAATATGAAAACGTTTTGTCGTTAGAAATATATATATATGTAATAAATCATTTATATCTATGCACACACAGAAAAATTGTGTTATCACATGCGAAAGAATATCTTTGGGGGAAAAGATGAATGCTTACTCAAATCAAGGAATTGTATATTTAAATATACAATTCCTTGCTCAAATCCAATCTGTTAGTAATTATTACGGAAGATTGTCCACCATGCACTTGCACTGCACTATTTTTAGAATAGTAGAATAGAATGATATACAAATGGATAAAAATTATATATACATATAACTGTTATATACAAATATTAATATATATAACAAACCAGAGTATACTGATTTGTATCACTACTATACAATGGTTATAATACAGTGAGGTTGAATTTCCTGTCATTAATTTAACATCACACATGAACTCAGAAAAAATATATCTCTGTACATTAACCTCACTTTCAGGTATAGAGATGTGATTTACTTTCTGAGACAAGTACTTGTGACCATCCACAAGAACTTGCAGTCATCCAATGTTCTATACTTCAGCACTATGATTTATATTCAGATGCAGTCCAAATAGTTCTAAATCTAAAATGCATATAAAATTTCTTCCAAATTTCTGATATATCACCCACTTACCTATACCTTGCCTTACATGTCCTCTTTTAATTATAAATTTATTTGTATACAATCATGTTTGCTTTACACCAATATCAGTTGTAAGCTCAATGATAGACCTTGCTTAACTAATAAATTTATATATTTCTTCTATTCCATTTTTGTTTATCTGTTAAGATGTTTTTTTTTGTGTGTTTTGAGATAGTATTGGCTGACATTGAATAAAACAGAACCAATCATCAAGCTTGAAAGATGAGAATGTGTCTGATATTACAAAATCAAAGCAAGAAAGAATACACCTTTTTCGTAGGATTTAATTTTAACAGCATAAACTGACAATCAATTTTCTCTAAAGATTTACAACACAGCTGTATTAAATTGATTTTAAGAATAAGTCTATCACAAGGATAAATGTGTCAACATGGATCATACCTAAACTTACTAGCCTTATAAACAACATCATGTATATAATATATTACTAACAAGAATGTGTCCATAGTACACGGATGCCCCACTTGCACTATCATTTTCTATGTTTAAAGGACTGTGAAATTGGAATAAATTCTCTAATTTGGCATTAAAATTAGAAAGATCATATCATAGGGAACATGTGTACTAAGTTTCAAGTTGATGTAGCTTTAACTTCATCAAAAACTACCTTGACCAAAAACTTTAACCTGAACGTTGCACTATCATTTTCTATGTTCAGTGGACCATGAAATTGGGGTCAAAACTATAATTTGGCATTAAAATTAGAAAGATCATATCATGGGGAACATGTGTATTAAGTTTCAAGTTGATTGGACTTCAGCTTCATCAAAAACTACCTTGACCAAAAACTTTAACCTGAAGCGAACGGACGCACAGACGGACGAATGAACGAACAGACGAACGGAGGCACAGACCAGAAAATATAATGCACCTCTACTATCGTAGGTGGGGCATAAAAACATGGCTGATGTCAAAACCACAATTGCATAGTATGATAGTTGTCTGAATACAAGATAAAGTCATCCAAGTTGTACTATCATGTGAAAATTTTCAAGAGGGACTTGTTTTGCACCAATTTCACAAATTAGATTAAACAGGAAACATTTTCTTTACAAAAATTTGATCTTTTTTGAAAAATAGGATCATGAAAATAAAACCTCACAAAAAATTCCTGGACTTTATTCTGGACTGTAATTGAAATCTAATCTCTACGAAAATAAACGATTTTATAGTATGAGTAAAAGGAGATATGAACCACAAGAGGAGTACTTATCTTTCAATAAAATCTAAATAGGCTGACTCATTGCATGATTATTAGTTAACACATGAATGACTTTCACTATAATGTTTATTATAAAATTCCTAACACATAGTATTTCTAAACATAAATCATATGATTCTTGTTATCAATGTTGCATGCATGCTCTAGTCTATACATGCTTTATTTTGCAAACTGATTTTTTTTTCTAGATAAATTGTCATTTGACGGAACCAAATAGATATTCAATAGTATAGAATTCAATATCTGAAATACTAAAAAAAATCCTGATTATAATTGACATTTTAATTACAATATATCATGACTTCTCAATAAATGTGATATAATATAGCTTATTGCTTCTGACTTGTTTCTATTGTATTTATATGAAATGGTCAAAAAGGTAAATAAACTATTTAATGTTCTCCATGTAATCAAAACATAAAATTCCAAGGATTCAATGTTTCTAAAATCTGATTGGTCAGATACTGCTACACCCTGGTAATTTCCATGCTTAAATCTAATTGGTCAGGTGCGCATCCTGGTAATTTCCATGCTAAAATCTGATTGGTCAGGTAATACTACATCCTTGTACTTTTTGTGTCAGCTATAGTCTGATCTTAATCTTTTAACAGCAAGTTCACTTTCCTGGAAATGAAAAAAAGTAAAAGACCATGTTGTAATACTAAAAAAAGACTGCATAATCAGAAAAAAATCTTGTCTGTTTTACTGGTTACAATTGTATATTGTATTGAGATGAGGTTATACTAAAGGTATCACACTAACTGGACATGAACAGTGATTCAGGAAATGATATCAAATGTCAAGTGTACCCTGCAGTACAACGTATTTCATTTACAATCATTCAATTCACCAACTATAGTTGACCTATTTGATTATAGAATCTGAAAAATGAACATAACAACTAGAACTCTACTGAAATAACCATCAGAACTCAACTGACATAACCACCAGAACTTAACTAACATAACCATCAGAACTCAACTGACATAACCACCAGAACTTAACTAACATAACCATTAGAACTTAACTGGCATAACCATTAGTACTCAACTGACATACCCACCAGAACTTAATTGACATAACCATTAGAACTTAACTGACATAATCACCAGAACTTAACTGACATAACCATTAGAACTGAACTGACATAACCATCAGAACTTAACTGACATATCTATCAGATTTTAAATGACATAACCACCAGAGCTTAACTGACATATTCATAAGAACTAAACTGACATATCCATCAGATTTTAACTGACATGACCATCAGAACGTAATTACAAAAATATTTATAAACAAGAATGTGTCCACAGTACACGGATGCCCCACTCGCACTATCATTTTCTATGTTTAAAGGACTGTGAAATTGGAATAAATTCTCTAATTTGGCATTAAAATTAGAATGATCTTATCAAAGGGAACATGTATACTAAGTTTCAAGTTGATTGGACTTCTACTTTATCAAAAACTACCTTGACCAAAAACTTTAACCTGAAATTTGCACTATCATTTTCTATGTTCAGTGAACCGTAAAATTGGGGTCAAAACTCTAATTTGGCATTTAAATTAGAAAGATCATATCATAGGGCACATGTATACTAAGTTTCAAGTTGATTGGACTTCAACTTCATCAAAAACTACCTTGACCAAAAACTTTAACCTGAAGCCAAAAACTTTAACCTGAAATTTGCACTATCATTTTCTATGTTCAGTGAACCGTAAAATTGGGGTCAAAACTCTAATTTGGCATTTAAATTAGAAAGATCATATCATAGGGCACATGTATACTAAGTTTCAAGTTGATTGGACTTCAACTTCATCAAAAACTACCTTGACCAAAAACTTTAACCTGAAGCCAAAAACTTTAACCTGAAATTTGCACTATCATTTTCTATGTTCAGTGAACCGTAAAATTGGGGTCAAAACTCTAATTTGGCATTTAAATTAGAAAGATCATATCATAGGGCACATGTATACTAAGTTTCAAGTTGATTGGACTTCAACTTCATCAAAAACTACCTTGACCAAAAACTTTAACCTGAAGCCAAAAACTTTAACCTGAAATTTGCACTATCATTTTCTATGTTCAGTGAACCGTAAAATTGGGGTCAAAACTCTAATTTGGCATTTAAATTAGAAAGATCATATCATAGGGCACATGTATACTAAGTTTCAAGTTGATTGGACTTCAACTTCATCAAAAACTACCTTGACCAAAAACTTTAACCTGAAGCGGGACAGACGGACGGACGGACGGACGGACGGACGAACGAACGGACGCACAGACCAGAAAACATAATGCCCCTCTACTATCGTAGGTGGGGCATAAAAAACCAACAAGTCATTAAACCATTCTTTTTTTTATAATTGGGTAATGATTTTATAAAAATCATCTTCTCCTATTTCAGATATTCTTTATAAGAACTAATATTTTATTGCCATGTTTCAAACATAATAAATATTGAAACCTTACGTAACTGGTTGTAAATTGAACAGTTTTAATGGGTCTTTTCTGGTACAATGGAATCTAATTATCTTTAGATATCAAATTATTACCAGACTAACCAGCTGTGTTAATCCGACAATCAAAAGTAAATACTTTTTTTTTTTAATTTTTAAACAAATTGTTTTTATACAAATCTGATCTATCTGACATATTTTGTTCCAATAAGAATGACTTAAATTTCATTTGAATAAAAATTCTTTGTTCCAAGTAAAATTGACCTGAATAGTAAGGTATGATTTGAATACTCAAACAACGAATTATAAAATCTGGAAAATTGATAAGAAATGTATGGTTTATTTTACTTTCAGTGACATTTCCCTATGAACTAACTTACCCCCTTCAAACCCTCCTAAATTAGATTAATTTCATCATATATTTCTTATTTATTTTCCCCATTCAAAATTATTCCAGATTTAAATAATTCCTTTGTTTTTTCAAACATATATTTTAATATTTCTGTTTTCACTGAGGAGGATATTGGAACATTTCAATTCTGTTAGGCCAAAAAACCAAGAAGTTAGAACATGGACACCTGTTGATACAGTGAACCTTGAAATGTGGGTCAAAACCCTAATGTGGCATTTATTTTGAAACTGATCACTTCATAATGAACAATGCTAATAAACAAAAACTTTCATATCAAATGGGATAAACAGATGAGAAAACATATTGTCATATAACAGGGGCAGATCCAGCCATTTTAAAAAGGGGGGGGGGGGTTCCTTACCCAGGACAAAGGGGGGGGTTCCAACTACATGTCCCCATTCAAATGCATTGATCGTCCCAAAAAAAGGGGGGGTTCCAACCCCCGGAACCCCCCCTCTGGATCTGCGCCTGTATAATTAGTTATCACTAAATAAACTCATCATAGACACCAGGACTAAGTTTTGTATATACGCCAGTCTACAAAAGACTCATCAGTGACGCTCAAATCCAAAAAAGTTAAAAAGGCCAAATAAAGTACGAAGTTGAAGAGCATTAAGGACCAAAATTCCTAAAAGTTATGCCAAATACAGCTAAGGTAATCTATGCCTGAGGTAGAAAAGCCTTAAGTTTTTCAAAAATTCAAAATTTTGTAAACAGTTTATTTATAAATATAACCATATCAATGATAATTCATGTCAGGTAGTCAACCATTGATCTCTAACTTAAGTAACTGACTTACATAATAGTACAGCAAACACATTGTAAGTTTTGGAATGGTGCAAAACAAGAATTGAGCCAATTTCATTGTGTTTATAGATTGTATAAGACTAATGTTGACAAACTACCTAAATTCCTCCACAGTACCTTACAATTGGTTTTCAACAAAAACAATAGCTTTGTGAAAGACACACAAGCACACAAAAATGTAGGCTTTTAAAAGGCCTCACTGTTTAAAATTTGATAAATTTCTTTAATTAAATAGTGAACAGTTGAAACTTATTCTGAAAAAAGTTGGATAAAAAAGTGCAAAATCAAAGTGCATTTCCAAGATTTTGAAAAATCAAGGCCCCTTTGAGACATGAGGAAAGGGATTTGCCAAAAAAAAAGTAAAAAATATTTAACCATCAATGTATCTTCGCTGGCAATTTACGATCTACAAACTTTCTTATTATAGTACACTGTATAAGCATTTATTGCCTAACAATGTTTAAACTTACAGTTCCAAACTGATAGAAATGTGGCGCTAGTTCACGTAACCATTCTGGTTTTATAACTGTAATATCTCTCATGTATTCCTTCTTTGTCTGTATAACTTCATTAAAAACAACCCTGAAGAAAACCCAGATAACATAATATTAGTTATTTAATCATTTATACTAAGAACAAATCTTTTGACATATAAAAAACAATATCACAATATGTGTCCTGACCTTGTGTGTTCTTTTATTATTTGGGTAAGATCAGATGAACTAATATCTACTATTTCCTAATATATAAGAACAAGAGTGCACACGCTGAAAAGTCTCGCCTTCTTTACTAATCATTGATAATTATAATGTTGATAGTCCTAAATATAAAGCTTTATTACAACTGTCACATAAACTTAACATTAACCAAGAAAACTAAACATTGACCAATGAACCATGAAAATAAGGTCAAGGTAAGATGAACCATGCCAGGCAGGCACATACAGCTAACAATTCTTCCATACAACAAATACCATTGACCTTTTGCTGATACATGTAGTTTAAGAAAAACAGTCTAAACACAAAAACTTAACACTGAGTAATGATCTGTGAAAATGAGGTCAAGGTCAAATAAAACCTGTGCAACTGACATATAGATCATTGGAACTTCTGTTAGGCGGAACAAATATACATTGACAGGACCCCCTTTTTTTTTGGATGATCAATGCATTTGACTGGGGATATATAGTTGGACTCCCCCCTTTTAAAATGGGTCAACGTATTTAACGTCACAAAGTTGAGCTGAGAAGAGTGATATAGGCAGAGGAAAGGCAGATAATTTGTTTTCTTACTTTTATCCAATCTTTTTATCCTATCTTATTATTCCTGTAATATGTTTTTTTTCCTACCCTTTGTAATATTTTCAATCACTTAGTATATCCTTTCCTCTTATTCTCTTCTATATGTAATCTATAAATTTGCTTACTTATCAGTACCAAATAACTAATTGAGTTATGTCCCTTGCAGTTTCTGGTTTATAATGCTATTTTTACATGTAGGAATAAAACAAAGTGTTCAGATGTTTTCAAACACAATATAGTGTAATATGTACAGTCATTTTTAGTTTCATTTTATAATTTTTAATACAGGAGAAATTTTTAATGGGTAGAATATTAATTTTTAACTGTTGCTAGGCTAACTATTTAACTTGCAGCACTGGTTAATTTATTTTCACTTTTGAAATCAATTATTTCCTACATTTGTGGGACAGAATATTAATTTTCAGATGACAGATGACTTACCATTGAGGAGGGTTTTCTGTAGAAAGCACTGAGGTTGGATGGATATGTAGGGTATGGTCATCTCTAACAGTTTTGTATGTCCCAGTGTAGTGAAACTTGGCAGCATTGGCAAAAAATCCAGCTGTTATACACTTCCTTAAAGCATCCACATCTTCTGCAAGAAATAAAGAAAAAAACAAACTGTAATAACCTGCCAAAGTGATTGAAGCTTCCAGTGTAGACGTTTACTTTATCAGTAAAATAAAACAAAAAAGCAAACTGTAATAACCTGCCAAAGTGATTGAAGCTTCCAGTGTAGACGTTTATTTTATCAGTAAAATAAAAGAAAAAAGAACATTGATTAATTGATTGTTGGTGTTTTAACACCATTTTTAAATAGCCACTTTTGGGCTCTTTTGTGGCCATTTTTTTTTGGTGGAGGACGCAGAAGTACCTGGAAAAAAATAAGAATTTATCTGAGGACATGAAAAAACCCTGCTCAAGCTTTGCAATTTTTCAAGTTACAAAGGAGTATAACTCTAGAACTGCAAATTCAAACTCTACCTATTATGTATATTACTAAGCATTGTCTAAGAGTTTTATAAAATTTGCATGAGGCAAACTGAAGTTAGAGTGCGGGACTAAAAATGGGACAGAGTGAAGGACGAACCTAAGGTCAAGGGTACACTTAATGCATTGCCTATGGTAGGGGCATAAAAAATAAAAATATTGATCCATGTGCTATTTGTTGATTATGAAGGTTTGACAAGGTTATTCCTGATTCTACTTAGGTTTTGGAAATCATGTAAAAATAGTTTAAATCATAACAGATACCCTAATAATGATTGAGGCCAAATTTGGTTTAATATGTAATATGCAGTGGTTCTCTAAAAGAAAACATTTGTATGTATTGTTTGTAGGGTCCTATGTTAAACGAAGTCCCTGCTGGCGGCCATCTTGGATGATTGAACGCCTACAAAGTTACAACCCTAGGTCAGCACTTCATAAGGACCAATCATGCCATGTTTTATTTCATTCCATTTAGTGGTTCTCTAAAAGAAGATATTTGTATGTATTGTCCATAGGGTCCTATGTTAAAGGAAGTCCCCTGCTAACAGGTGGCCATCTTGGATGATGAAGTGGCTACAAGGTTGCACTCTGGGCAAGTTAAGTTCATCCAACACTCTGGGAAAGTTATGTTTATCCTGCACTATGGACAAGTTAGGTTTATCCTGCACCCTAGGCAAGTTATGTTCATCCTGCACTCTGGGCAGGTAATGTTCATCCTGCACTTTGGACAAGATACCTTCATCCCACACTTTGGGTAAGTTACCTTCATTCAGCAATCTGGAGAAGTTAAATACATCTTGCACTCTGGGCATGATTTAGATAACATTAAGGTTTTTCAAATGCCATTTTTAAAAGATATATGACAATAAAGAGTCTTATTACACCAAATTTCTCACAGACATTATTAACTTATTATCTTCCTTCATTAAAAAAATATAACATATGAATAAAATTGTTAATGATTTATTTACTTTGAAATAATAAGATCTTTGAGTTCAAGCTCCTTAAATCAAACAATTACTTTAATATTTCAACCCAAAGATCTTCTTTTATCGGAATTATATTACTATATTTATTACTAATAAGTAAAACAAAACAAACTAGATGCGTTATAGTATGACACTTTAGCTTGGAGCTAAAGACTTGTCACGCCAAAAGTTATTTTAGTATTATTCCGGGTGTAAAGTTCCTGACATACCAATGAGAAGTTAATACACTAATACTGGTTCAATTTATTCTTAGAACAAAAATTCCCCTGGTATTTCTGAATCAGAAAACAGAACCTATTGCATTATATTAGCAAGCGAGACATGAAAATGGAATTATGTTAGCAAGCATGACAACAAAAGGTGAGTAAGTGCGATTCCCATCAAATTGTCTATGATAAATTTTACTAAAAAATATGTTGATCTCTGAGGCAACACACACACGATATGAATCTGATCATTGTACACTTACATGTATTTACCAAAATCAGTTTGTAATCATATCAGACATCACAATAAAAAGCGGTGAAAATTATTGCATTCTTGCATGACGGAAAAGCAAAATGATGCACATAAGTATAGTGTAACCTGTCTAATCCGACACCTGAGTATTCCATTACATCCTGCTTTAACTGACTCATTTTCATGGTCCCAAAATATGCCTATCCTTGTAGAAAAAATTGCCTTCAACAATGAGGAAAACTCATACAAATCCATACCTAAAGGTAAAGTCAGATATAAAAGGCCAAACATGAAAAAGATGAAACTAATGGCCTAATTTATAACAAAACAATTTATGAACCAGATGCTCCGCAGGGTGCAGCTTTATATGACCGCAGAGGTCAAACCCTGAACAGTTGGGGCAAGTATGGACACAACATTTAAGCTTGATACAGCTCTGAATTTGGGTTGTGATTAAATAGTTGACACAACATAGGTTTCTGACACATTATGAATGTGGTCTAAGAACTTAAACTTAAAAACTTAAAAATTTTAAATTGGACATTTACCTATTATGGTCCAATATCCAAAATCTAAATACACAGTTAGATTCAGCATATCATTAGAACCCCAAGAATTCAATTTTTGATGAAATCAAATAATGTTCAATTTTAGACCCTTAGAACTCAATGTGGACCAATTTGATAACCGAGCCCAAATATTAAAAATCTAAATACATGGTTAGATTCAGCATATTGAAGAACCCCGTATATTCAATTTTTGTTGAAATCAAACAAAGTTTAATTTTGGACCCCGATTTGGACCAACTTGAAACTGGGCCCATAATCAATAAAGGGCTGCGCTTTAGCGAATGATACGCCCGTTGCTCTTTTAACTTGTCTTTTATGCTTTAAATGAATTTATATGATCAACTAGAAATATATATACAAATCAAAAGGGATGTTACATTAATATATTCACCAAAGTTTCATAAAATCCCCCTTTTTTAAGTATAAAAATTCATTACTTAAGAAAACGTAAAATCTAAAATTTATAAAAATGGAAAGGGAGCTTATGTCAATAGATATAAACGATTTATCAAAGTTGCATAAAATTTTGTGAAAGTGTTAGTTATTGTCCCAAAATTGGAAAATCCCCCCTTTTTTAAGCATAAAAATTCATAACAAGGAAATGTTAAATCTGAAATTTATAAAAATTGAAAGGGAGCTTACATTAATAGATATAAACAATTCACCAAAGTTTTATGGACATTGGTGAAAGCCTTTTTGAGTTATTGTCCGAAGTGTTGAAAATCCCCCTTTTTTTTATGAATAAAGCCCCATAAATCCAAAACTTTAAATCTGAAGTTTATAAAAACTGAAAGGGAGCTTACATCAATAGATATAAACAATTCACCAAAGTTTCATGGACATTGGTGAAAGCCTTTTTGAGTTATTGTCCGAAGTGTTGAAAATCCCTTTTTTTTTTATGAATAAAGCCCCATAAATCCAAAACTTAAAATCTGAAATTTATAAAAATTGAAAGGGAGCTTACATCAATAGATATAAACAATTCACCAAAGTTTCATGGACATTGGTGAAAGCCTTTTTGAGTTATTGTCCGAAGTGTTGAAAATCACCCTTTTTTTATGAATAAAGCCCCATAAATCCAAAACTTAAAATCTGAAAATTATAAAAATTGAAAGGGAGCTTACATCAATAGATATAAACAATTCACCAAAGTTTCATGGACATTGGTGAAAGCCTTTTTGAGTTATTGTCCGAAGTGTTGAAAATCCCCCCTTTTTTATGAATAAAGCCCCATAAATCCAAAACTTAAAATCTGAAATTAAAAAAAAAAAACGAAAGGGAGCTTACGTCAATAGATATAAACAATTCACTTAAGTTTCATGGAAATTGGTGAAAGTGTTTTTGAGTTATTGTCCGAAGTGTGGACGACGAACGGACGGACGGACGGACGGATGGACAACAGTATACCATAATACGTATAAAAATCTAATTACATGTTTAGATTCAGCATATCAAAGAACCTCAAGAATTTAATTTTTGTTAAAATCAAACTCAGTTAAATTTTGGGCCCTTTGGACCTTAATACCCATTTGAAAACAGGACCAAAAATTAAGAATCTAAATACATGGTTAGATTTGGCATAAAAAAGAACCACAATAATTCATTTTTTGATGAAATCAAACAAAGTTTAATTCTGGACCCTTTTGGCCCCTAATTCCTAAACTGTTGGGACCAAAACTCTCAAATCAATCCCAAACTTCCTTTTGTGGTCATAAACCTTGTGTTAAAATTTCATAGATTTCTTAATTTGCTTAATTATACTAAAGTTATAGTTCAAAAACCAAGAAAAATGCTTATTTTGGACCTTTTTTGGGCCCCTTATTCCTAAACTGTTGGGACCAAAATTCCCAAAATCCATCCCAACCTTCCTTTTATGGTCATAAATCTTGTGTTTAAATTTCATAGATTTCTATTTACTAAATACTAAGTTATAGTGCGAAAAAAAAATGTCTTCGGAAGATGATGACGAAGCCAACGTCATACCAATATACGACCAAAAAATTTTGCGGTCGTTTAAAAACAAATATGACAGATATGAAACAATGACAATTACTGAACTACAGGCTCCTAACATGGGACAGGTACATACAGAGGGTTAAACATGATTGAAATCTTTAAGAAAAATAACTTGACCACAATATTTATATAATTACACCAAGGATTTGTATTGTCTTACTATACAAATCCTTGATAACACTGAATTTAAATAGTATGGGTTACTCAATAAACCAGGTGTTTAATTTATTAGTTTAATAAGTGCTAATACCTTGATATCAACGATTACCAGGTGTTTAGTAGATTTAAAGCTCCCAAAATAATTAACCCAATATAAGAGGGTTATAGCTTACCAAGGATGGACATTGGATTTATTAACTTGTTGTTCACAATGTCACAAAACACCTAACAGAAATATTTCACAACAAATGCCATATGGAAAATACTGAAATCAGAACAAATTTACTTTTTTTTTAATTTTGATTTACATATGTAAAATGTCAGTTTTGTATAGTAAGAAAAGAGGGAAGAGTTTTACATTGTAACAATGATTGTTTTTCTTGATAAAAAAAATTGTCCAGGTCATATATTTTACAATTCTAACAAAGGAGGCCATATTACTCCAGAATCCTTTCCTAATCTGCAAGAACCAAGTAATAAGAGCATTCAGAGGAAACAAAAGAAACTCTATTGAAAAATAAATTGCTGCATATAATGATTGAATAATTGATAGTGTATTGGCTAATAAGCCATTCCATTCAAATGTTCCTGCAATTATTATAGCAAGAAAGAAAAATCAAAGTAGAATGCAATTTGGAATGCTGAATTGAGTGGTTAATGCAAGTATAAATGTTTATTACATGACTATTCAATACCAGTAATCAAATGCCAAGTATATAGAACTATCAACTCTTTTTCATTAGATAATCACTAAAACACTGAACAGTACTACCTTGGAGTGGAATCGTGGAAGGGTTTTGAAGTCATATTACTTCAGTTGACTTTTTTGTACTATCATGAAGTTCTGAGCATTCAGCACATCTCAAATAGAGCTACACTTAAAACAAATCCTTATCCTAAAACAAGCTCTTACCAATATCAAAGACTAACACTAGCCAAGTCAGTAGCCCTAAAAACCTGACTATAACCTAAAGCAAATCAAACTGAAAGTAAGCAAGAGATTTTTTAATGCCAACAATCTTTCTTGATATTTTGGCTTATAATTTTGTTACATGTAATCTAGACAATGACTCTGTAAGACACAGATGACTGTCCAAAAAGAAATATACAATCAACCTAAATGTTAATCATAGTCTATGCTGATGAGTAACTGAGGTCTAACATTACCACCAGGAGCGGATCCAGCCATTTTAAAAAGGGGGGGGGGGGGGGGTCCTATATGTCCTATATTACTATATGTCCCTATTCAAATGGATTTTTGAGATAAAATTAACTCAACACAAAAATCAATATTGGATCTATAGTCAATAGTGTATCAAAGTGATTCAGAAATGAAATGTAGGTCAATTGTTCTGTACCAAACAAGAGAAGCACAATGAAAAATTTTCAGCTGGTTACCACTAAAGGATTTTAAATAATGAATAATACAATGAAAATGAAATGAACAATATTAATATATATATATGTCCAAATATGGGAGGCATGAAAATTAACAGGGGTTTATTAAATCCTTTTTGCAAACAAACTGGAAATAAGAATGTGTCCATAGTACACAGATGCCCCACTTGCACTATCAGTTTCTATGTTCAGTGGACTGTAAAATTGGGATAAACTCTAGCTTGGCATTAAGATTAGAAAGATCATCTCATAACGAACATCATGTACTAAGTTTCAAGTTGATTGGACTTTTAACTTTATCGAAAACTACCTTGACCAAAAACTTTAACCTGAAGCAGGACAAACGGACGAACAGACAGAGGGAGAAACAGATGCACAGACCAAAAATCAAAAAAACATAATGCCCCTAAGTGGGGCAGACAGAGGGAGGAACAGATGCACAGACCAAAAATTAAAAAAAAACATAATGCCCTTAAGTGGGGCATAAAAGATCCACCCTTACTTTCAATATTCAATATTGATATTGACAGAAAACAATCTGGCAGTCATGACAGGTACTTTATGTTTCACCAAAACAAGCATACCTGTCAACTGACCCGTATTCTGCGGGTGTGACCCGAGATTTTCACAATTCTGAGGGATCACCCGGAACACCCGCCGGGTCATTGAAATAACCCAGGAATTCCGAAAATGACCCGATTTCACCCGTATTTCTTAGCCTTGAGATTGATTTCATAAGTAATATTCCTTTGAAATACCGGCAAATTCGTAATTCTTCCATGAACAGGAAGTTCATCTAGCTATGTAAACTGTCAAATTAAGTGACCCATTAAGTGCATGGCTTCACTTGACAGCTTTGGTGTCAAACACACTGTTAATTAACACCAATTACCTTAGCTTTAGGTCGTAAATAAATTGCACCATCGGTTTACAAACTGAACTAGAGTTACTTCCCCTTATTTGTCACCATTCAAAATTATTCCTTATATTTACGTTTTATGGGTAAAAAAGATTAAATCATAAAAATATAAAATTCAAATACATATTGAAAAATAACTTTTCATTATTTTTATACCTTTATACAATTTTTTTAAAAAAAGTGGAAAATTATTTTTTACATTTATACTTCCTTTAACTGTATTACTATATTTTATCATACTCTAATTTCCTTTTCTAATGAAAAATAGCCGACCGTGCAAGGGCTGTATAGCCAGTCAAGATCGTTAAAAACTTCCATATATATAATGAAAAATATTATGGTTAAAGGCTACATAGTAAATAGTCTCAAACATTTAAGAATTACAATAGATTCTAGTGTTTGATGATTGTAGTATTTTTTCTCAAAAAGTATAAAAGCACAGAAGACTGAGTTACACAAATTTATAAAAATCTTTAAAAGCGCAATGAAATAATATTTAATAAGATTTAAAATGACTTAACAAAGTGAACATGCATTGATGTTTTGGTATCTTTGATATACATTATAGGAAAATGTACCATAAATACTGAAATTCAGCTCGAAAAAGTTCGTACGCGTTATGACCTGAGATTTGATTCTTCAATGCAGGTCATGACCTACATTTTCATTGTCACACGTTGACAGGTATGAAACAAGTCAGTTCCATTCCATCTTAAACATCCCTTATTTTGCAATATTCCCCAAAACTGTTAGGTGACTTACACCTTACAATAACAGTTTGTATAATAAATCTGAGTCATTAAATCTATTATGTAATTGTGGCATTTAAAAATTTACTGGACAAATTAATCAAATACTATTTAAATACAAAACATACCTATCTTGGAATTTCAACACATGAAAATGGTAGGTTTTTACTATTATCAAATCTATCTGTATTCATCATTTAAATTTTAGTTATCTCTTTATATTTTCTCTCAAGGATTTCTTTTAATCCTTTAAATTCACATCAAATTGAATATTTTTTCATAAAACACTTATTTCCTAATTTTTTTAAAAATCAATAAAGAAATCATGTGTAAATATTTTCCATTTTTCTGTACTTTGTAATCAGAATATAAGGTTAGAAAATAGTATAAAAAGACACCATACATAGCGTCAGTAGACAATGTGTAGCATATATAAGGTTGTAAAAAAAACTAAGTATGACCTACATCAAAGATAAGACAACATTCTGTACACCACACAAACATCAGTATTATATTTTCTATTGGTTGCAGCGATAATCACAAGCACTTCATGATGTGAACATCACCTGAACAGTTGAAATCTTTTGAATCAGATTATCAATATAAGCAGAAATATACAGTAGTACAATCTATATATACATATTTACATAATTAAAACATTAGGTATTTGTCTTTATTTGCTGAGAATAAACATATTTATCCCCATAATGAACTGATAATTCCTGGGGGATTATTTTGTACTAATTTGACTTGGACATAATTAAATACCAATTTGGTAACTATTTACTTGATTTTCATTTTCTCTGCTACAAAAATTCTATTAGTAGTATTTTATAAAATTACACTTATTGATCTGTTTTGTCATAAGTGCAATACTTAAAATTGAAATACACACGACCGAATGCAAGCTATGCTAATAATGCACAATGCAAAAATAAAAATAAAATTGAGAAAGGAAATGGGGAATGTGTCAAACCGACAATAACCCAACCATAGAGTAGACAACAGCCGAAGGCCACGAATGGGTCTTCTGCTTATTTATGTAGCGAGAAACTCCCGCACCAGGAGGCGTCCTTCGGCTGGCCCCTTAAAAAATATGTATTTTAGTACAGTGATAATGGACGTCATACTAAACTCTGAATTTTACACAAGAAACTAAAATTAAAAATCATACAAGACAAACAAAGGCCAGAGGCTCCTGACTTGGGACAGGTGCAAAATTGCGGTGGGGTTAAACCTAGGGTTAAACATGTTTATGAGATCTCAACCCTCCCTCAAGTTCATTTGACTGGGTTTGTCTTGTGACAAAATTTTCATTTTCTTCTGAATAATGTGCCTTAGATTAAATATAAAAAAGATGTGGTATGATTGCCAATGAGAAAACTCTCCACATGAGACCAAATGAAAAAGAAATTAACAAATATAGGTCACTGTATAACCTTCAACAATGAGCAAAGCCAATACCGCATAGTCGCCCAGAAATGACAAATATAAACAATTTAAGGTATTCATTCACAGATTGAACATTTTAATAGAAAATGGTTTATTTTAGCAGCTTTATATTATTATGCAGCAAAAAAAGGAGACAATTCAAATTTATTTCTATGTATTGATTTTTTTTTCGGATTGCATAATTTCTTTAAATTTCAATATGATTGAAATTCACAAAAGAAGGAATTTGTGTTCCTCAGGTTCACAAATTTCCCTTGACTAATGGCTCTTGAAATTTGTACTCCAAATGGTATTTTAGGTAAATACGCATTGTAAAGCATGATATAATTATATATAAAACATGACAACACTGATCTTTAAGCTGTTATTATTAAGCTGAAGTGGTCTCATTTGTATCTATTGAAAATATAGCAAGTTTTCAAATAGAATGATGCTAGTTGATTTGAGTTAAATGAGTAACTGATGCTAGTTGATTTGAGTTAAGTTAAATGAGTAACCGATGCTAGTTGATTTGAGTTAAATGAGTAACCGATGCTAGTTGATTTGAGTTAAATGAGTAACCGATGCTAGCTGATTTGAGTTAAATGAGTAACCGATGCTAGCTGATTTGAGTTAAATGAGTAACCTTATGTTATCATTTTGAAGTAAACCATTATTACCACAGTAATATAATCGCTTATCAATCTGTTTATAAAAACACCATATAACACTGGTAATAATTGGTCTGTCAATAACATCACCATGATTTAGCCTTTTCGTTTCCATTGTGTAAAACAATGACAAATCAATCAATCAACCAAATTCTAAAAAAAATATCACAGGAGAGTTTTTTGAAGCACAAAATGAAAACAAAATCATCAAAGTTCATGCTGGTAGTTAAATAAGGTTTCAAACAAAAATAAACCCATCAAGTAGAAAAAGAGACAAATTCAACTTTGAATAAAATTGAATAAGGTTTCCCCTACCAAATTAACAGACCAACTTTAAGATTTTTCACTTTAGTAACCTTTTGGTCTGAGTGCACAGTTATCGTCCCTTGATTTTCTTGTCCACTAATATGGTCCCTAGTGTGGACAGTATGTTACTTGCCAATCTTTTTTATACCCCTTCCAAATTTATTTCTTCATGTTTTATGCCTCAAATAGCAAGTAGGGGAAAAAATTACACTGTGAAAAAATTTGATTCATGAATTTTAAAGTAAAGTAGTGATTTGGTCCAGCTGAATAAGGTTTCCCTTACTTAATTAACAGACCAACTTTAAGATTTTTCACTTTAGTAACCTTTAAGTAAACAATAACAATAAATCGTTCTTGGAGTAATCAAATTTGTAAAATGTTATTCAGTATCAAGTAGAAATCAATTTGGTAAAAAAATCATTAAAAACAGCCCTACTTATTTTACATAATATTTCTAAATGTAATTAAATTCATTTGATCAATTATGCAGTCTTTTGTGGAACAAAGCATGCACACTCATATCATAATCCTTATATTCTTGAACTTAGGAATTAGGAAGATCTAGTTAATAGCAGGAGACCCTTGCAGATTTTTCTATAGATGACAAGCTTCACTGACAGAAGTAAATTTTGATGTCTACAACAGCAGGAATTCAATTAATAGAGAAAGTTTCAGTTAAAAAGGAAATTTAAATCTAACCACATATATATTTTTCTACCTATTTTTTTTTATCCAGTTTTGTTTTATTACAGGGGTATACATGCTTATAAGAAGCAACTAAATCCTTCTTCATCTTAGATATCCAAACTACCCTTACCTATTAAAAAAAAATATCGAGGCTTTTGGGGAGTTAACCAGAGGACACCTGGTTTGGTTACTTTTTAATTATTTTTTTTAGGAGTAAAATTTTATTTAAATTAAGATTTTATCTATTTTATTTAATTTTTGCACAATAGCAGAACTAGGTACAAGAACACATGTTATAAATGTATTGAAAACGTTCCTAATTTGGTTGTCAAATGTGTAATGACCAATGGTCAAAGTTAACAATTATTCACACCTTTCAAAAGGGACACTAAGGGGTAAATTACTAATACTTTAAATACAGCGATAATAGTCACCTTGTTTTAATGGTTTAAAACGCAAAAATTATGAAAACATTTTTTTTTTAATTTTCAAACATGCATTTAAATAATTAAGATATCAAATTATGCTAAAATAATAACAGTTAAGTTTAAAATGACCGCACAGTAAGAACTGTCATTTTGTCCAAATATGTCAGGCATCAAAACACCAAGGATGATTATTTTTCTAACACTGATAGACCTACCCAACAGATACATGGTAGATTAACTGATGACAATTCTATGTTTGTTTTATAAACCGTGATTACACTATGACACCACTAGCCCTCCCATATAACAGGCCCTTTGGTCAATATATGTACGTAAATTACTTAATTAAATAGGAAACAGGAGACTTCTCTTAGTTATATCATATCTTGACCACCCTCCGTCTTATCATTTCAATTCCAACATTGTAGGTGATAAGTTGTCAGTATCAGTGAGCTTGGAAACTGACCATTGGACAGAAGTGTGAGTTTGGAGACTGACCATCAAATAGTGGAAGACAGGGATTATAATAGTAAGTACAAATTAATTCTAATAAAAAAATTCTATTTCAGTTGTTTTAATCAAGCATCAATATCATTTTGTATAAGCTTCTTTGTTTATAATCTTCTATTATGTAAACTATATAAGTATTAAAGTATATTAACATTAATTCACAGTGCAAAGGTCTATCCAATCAGTTTTTTATTCCAAAATAAGTTAATATTTTTTTTTCTTAAATCTAAAACTAAAGAATAATAAATCAAGCTTTACTATAGATTATAAATCTATACTATAAAATTAAAAAGAGTTTGTTAGGATTGTATAATTTATCACCTTTACTCATCCTTATACCATAATAACAGACACATGTAGTTGAAAGCTATCTTAAGAATAAAACATATTGCTGGTTTTTTTTTTTACATCTGTCCAAAAAAAAACCTGCCATCTGTTACTACATGTACTACCTGCAATATATTCTATAAGCTAGTAATCAAGGATTCAAGAACTGTATGAAACTTAAGGCAACTCTTTCTTTTCTTTAACCTTGTACAAAAATTAAATACACAAATGTTTTATAGGGTGTCTTGTCAAAAATAATTTGAATAAAATCATTTTTATCAAGTTTTAAAATTTAAAACTAAGCGTTGTCAATTTGCAGTCCTGTACTTTATCTTAGATTTGCATCTTTGCTACATTTGATCTCAAATTAAGCATCAATCTAGAGATGATATAACTAGGTTTTTAGGTTATTTCTACATGTTAGTTGTAATACATGTATTGATATGATGGATACACAGTACCTAAATGTTAAAGTTTACTGATATTGCTCTATAATTTCTTTTCTTATTTCTCTTTTCTTTTGTTAACAGAATAAAAGTAAATATTTAGTATTTGTAAAAAACTTCAACCCAGCCATTTTTTTGTTTGAAATTTTTTACACGTAATTCATCTTGTCGTCATTTTATTTTTATCAACTTAATCACTTTTTTCTAATATGTCAAAAAAATACAATTTCCATTATTCTGGAGAAAAAAATATGCTTACTTTTAAAATTAAAACCACAATCTCTTTTTAATTGTTTTTGTTAGTAATAATTTCTACAAAATTAGATTTCCCCCCACTTTAGGCTACCAGTTTATCATTTTTCCTTATTTGCTAGATTTTATTATCAAATACAAAATATATTTTTTAAGCCGTTTCCCCAATTTGGTAACAAGTAAATCATTTTCATTTATTTGCAGAGGTTTTATTATCAAATGAAATATATTTTTGAATGCCTTTTAATCATTATAATTAAATTCCGTAATAACTGGTAATGGAAATAGTATAAGAACATTATTACATCTGAATTAAATGAAAGGGTTGCAGCATTTATATCATTTCAAAACTCTCACCTATTGGTCTTAGAGTACACAGTTATCGTCCCTTGATTTTCGTTGTCCACTAATATGGTCACTAGTGTGGACAGTGTATTACCGGTACTTGCCAATCTTTTTTATACCCCTTCCAAATTTATTTCTTCATGTTTTATGCCTCAAATAGCAAGTAGGGGGATAAAATTACACTGTGAAAAAATTTGATTCATGAATTTTAAAGTAAAGTAGTGATTTGGTCCAGCTGAAAAAGGTTAAAAATAAGCATTTTGGAAACGGTCAAAAGATTGCAAGACCCCCGAACATAAAATTGTCCATATTTTGAGTTAGAGTCAATGAAGTTTTCTATAACTTTGATTTAATTTGTCCCAAAAGTAGTACACCACACTGTAAAAATATTATTGAGAAAGCGCAGGTGGGATTTTTTTAATTGCAATTTATTGTCTAAAAGAAATGCACTACGAAATAACTGTATCTCGGACCTATTGTAGAAAGGTTAAAATGGATTCTTATAAAATATTTACAGATTTTGAACCACTGTTGATCAGTCAATACTTCTAAAATATGTATTGGTTTTTTTTACATACAAAGTTTATTGATTTTTGTTCCATAAGTTCTGGTCTAACACAGTAACACCATTTTCATGCAAAATACATGTACCCAGTTTAAGGGCATACGATACAGTTACAGAGGAGGTAATGACGTTGCTAACGTAAAATGTTATTTTCGCGACGTCAAACTATGACATATTGGGAAAAGATGCATTTTTCAACTATTTTTTATCATTCAAACTGATTTAATTTGAAAACGAGTACATGGACCCTATTTTTTAAAACAACATTTTGTTTCATTTTGCAGGGAGATTATGTGGACCAAATTTTATAAAACTGTAAATAGAGGAATTTTTTTAATTTTGATAAATATACAGCAAAAAATACGATTTTTTCTTCAATTTATGACCATTTGAAAAATATTAGTTATTTCTGAATAAAAATGCATATTTTTTTAGGATACTTATAAAATACAAAAATTAAAAATTATCTAACAAAAAACAATTTGTGTTTTATCTTTTAAAACAAAAAAGTTATGGCTTTCTTTCGAAAGAGAAAATCACGGCCACAAATCCGAATTTTGAGCAAATATACAAAATTTCGACCTCATTTAACTAAAAAAGTAGCACATGAACTCATGAAGGTATATTTTTTATTACATATTTGATTTAAGCAGGCAAAAACTAGCCTATATGGAAATTTTCATCAAACTGTAAATACAGGATCAAAACTGTATCGTATGCCCTTAAGGCTGAGAATTCTGGCAGTCAATTAAAAGTTGTTTTGAATATGTGAAGATTTTTTCTCAGAGTGGCCAGAAAAGATAGTTTTCCATATGACATGATTTGAGTGTGAGACATATCCCTTGGCTGCATATACTGTCAGTATAGCAAGTTATTAGTGCAACTAGCAAGTTGACCTCTACCATGGCGGCAAATAATCATCCACTAGTATATACAGAAATTTAATTTTTAATATACACAGAACTTGATATTTAACACACTTCTTAAATTCAAATAAAAAATGCATGAAACAGCAAAACGCCTTAAGTTATTAACTTTTGGACATGGGAAACATATTTTACCATTCTCGTAGAAATTACAGTTTCATTCATATTTTAACGTTCAAGTATATATTAACATGTGAGAATTTCATAAACAGAAAATGACAATAAATATAGTACTACATACAAACCTAAATCAACATGATCTTTGCTTGACATTATTATTTCAAGGATGTGTTAAACACACATCTTCACATTTAATGACCACTTACAGGACAAAAGCCAACATGATTTCATTTACCAACCCATATACCCATGCTAATGAATATGCTGAAAACTGCTGATTAATTATGGTTAAGTACCGTGGTCATTATTGTGGTCAATATTATGTTTGATAACAATGGGTCTTGATTGCCTCTTATCTGGGAGAAAATTGGGTTGAGGGGTGTTGATGTGATGGTTATCATTTGGTCAGTTGATCAAGTTCGTGTTTCAGACATGATTGTGCCAATTTAAATCAAATGACCAAAACTGGAACAACAATATTTACCACTTTTTGACATAATTATTTTAAAGGTCAAGGTCACGAATTAAATATTATATAACTTTGACCTCTATGAATAAATTTGTATTTGTTACAATTTCTCATACAAATTTTTCCAAAGTAAAACATATTTAAGTTAATGTCCAGTTGGCATTAGGGTATTAAAACTGATGCCAAAAGTTGGTCGAGTGCCACAAAGCACTGTGCATAGCAAAGAGCACTTGCAACAATTCTATGAGTGGTCTGATGAATGCCTGAAACTAGCAGATATCACACAGGGCAACCAGTCCTGATGCTTGTAAAATTTATTTCAAGCCTGCAAGAAATTCTACTGCAGGCTAATATAATCTGAAAAAATGTTCTAAAAAATAAGTGTTGGGCCAGTGGCAGCAAAATTTAATCGAGATGACTCAGGCAAGGCAAATTGTCTGTCACTGTCTCTGTCCATGCCTGTTCTTTCAGTGGTTAGTCTAAGATTCCCGTCCTCCAACTTATTTTACAATTTTGTAAAACGGTAACCTTATTGCTGTTGTTGGATGCTGTTATGTGACAGTTTGTTTACAACAATGCATGAAGTCCTGCATGTTTAATGTTTATATATAGATAGATTATGATTGATGTTATATCCCTTTATGTCATGGTTAAATAACATGTTTAACCCCATCACATTCTGTATGTGCCTCTCCCAAGTCAGGAGCCAGTCAGAGTAATTCAGTGATTGTCGCTTGTTGCTGTATATCAGACCTGTTAGTTTTCAAAATTTGTTATTTCAGGTCTTTTTTATCTCTTAATTGCTATGTTGTATGACTTTTGATCATTGTAGAAGGCCAATACAAGTGTCCTATAGTTGCTAAATTTTTACCTCATTTGGTCTCTGGTGGAGAACTGTCTCATAAGAAATCATACTACACTTTCTTATTTTTAGATGGAAAGAATACATTTATATTTCAATGATCTTATTTGTTAAAAGATTGAAAAATTAAAATCTGTGACATTAACTTCTGTTGGTCTGGTTGGCAGACTTTATGATGGACCTACTAACCATAGACACAATATCCCTACTTGAAACTGATGTACTAGATAACACTAAAACTATCAATTTCACAGACACTTCAAGTGAGATTGTTAAATTAAAGTCACTGCATCAAGTACTAATGGTAAGACATGTAATCAGACAGGGTCAGATAAATGGGGTTATTGGGTTATTATATCATTGATGTTTAGATAAATCTCCTTTTTTTTATATTAAAGAATTAGAGGCAAAGCTAAAATTACCAGTATTTTGTATTCAAAGTGTTTGTCACTAACTGACCTTGACATATTGACTCCCTTGTTAAAATGTTGCAACTACATCAAGCAATGTTGACCTTGGCTGTTTTCCATTAGGTCTGTTTGATTTTAAATGCCCATATATACTTTTGCTAAACAAAATAATGGTTACGAGCTCTCTGAGGAAGGTATTCCAGAAACATTGTTGTTTTAATGCACATAAATCATATCAATGGTTTATTTCAACAGGGTGTAAGGATCTGTAAGGAGTTCTGAAATCAATGCTTTCATTCAACAGGGTACACAAATTTACTTAGTCAAGATTTCTTTAACAGGGTGTAAGAATTTTCCAAGTCAACGGTTTCTTTTAACAGGGTGTAAGGATTTCCCAAATCGATGGTTTCTTTCAACAGGGTGTGCGAAATTTACTCAGTCAAGATTTCTTTTAGCAGAGCGTATGGATTTCCATTTATATCTTTAGTAAATATATGTGTAACAGATTTAAAACCTTGAACAATACGATAAAAAAATCATTCTATTTCAGTCACTGCCAAAAATTCCATGTTAACCTGCAAAATCTGCCGGAAACAATATGGTTTATTTCTGCATGTAAATCTTTGAATTTCACCCCCACTTCATTTAACTGATAAACCAAATGTAAACATGTAGATAAAATTACATGTTTTTATCTTAGCTGCTGATAAAAGGTAATTCTTATTCATATTTCGCCTTCGGTCTCAAGTAATGAATTAGCTTAACTTCTCTTTGAGGGGTGAAGCGTACATATAATATCTCTGTTTAAAGAAACAAACTATACCTGACCACACCATAACTGGCCAGTGACCTTGACCCTAGTATATAAGCACCTGTTCCATAATAACTTGTCATTATTTTTCTTGAGGGTGAAGTGGACACTTCACATGAGTTCTTTTTAGTTATTTTATTTTTATCTTAAATTTGGGAGAAAGTTATTAAAGTTACATTAACTTGTCTACGAAGTACGACAAGTTCTAATGTTATTTTGTTATTTACAAATAATAATTCCTCAATTGTCTACGATGTATGACAAGTGGTGATGGAAATGAATTTAAAAATTTCTTGTCTACGATGTATGACAAGTGTTCATGGAAATTAATTAAATATTTTATTGTCTACGATGTATGACAATTTTATATATTCATTAAGTTTTTGCATTAGTACGATGTACGGCACATGTGTTACTTAATTCATACTCCTGTTTGTTAAACAGGTAGATATTTAAAAGTATTTCTATTCACCTGAAGGTCGTGAGTACTCTTCACAATTTACACGTGTTTTACCTGCACAGGTACACATTTTTGTATTACAATGGCTGAATTTGTTTATGCAAATGTATTGTTTTTGCAAGATGTTTAGAATGATGTTTACACTTACTAGGGTGATGGTTATGTTATGATTTTCATCACCTCTGGAATGTTTTAGAAATTAAAGATGATAAATTTAATAGGAAATCAAGAGGTATTTTGAATAAATCCTCTTCTTAAACAGTTATAAAACCTAGTAGTTTTATAATAGGTCATAATGGCATGGCAATTGGAAATAATTGACAAAGCAACAAAACCTGTAAAAAGTAAGTTTTAAAATCTTGTGCTACTGGTATAACTTCAAAATCTACTTGATTTGTGAATGTTTCTCACGAAAGTGCTGTTGAGATTTAAGATAGGCATGTATATTGTTACATTTACTCATTATTATTAATGTAGTAAAGAACCTGTATGAATCATGAGGTTTGAGACAGTTTCACTGCCTTCAACTCTAGCAGAGTTTGTAGAGAAACCTGCTGCTTTATTTGAATTTTGCCATTAAAGGCTTACTTTTATGAAGATTTAGTTCTATTTTTTGATCTGATCTATTGAAATGATACGGTGTATGTACCTCTTTTTGGAGTTTGTGCCATGGCTGATGATAGTCCAGCCGGAGTTGAATTTGATACGTCTTTTGATCCTGCATTAAGGTTTTCAGAAGCCTTTAAGGCTTCTTTTAGTGAGATTAATGGTCCATTATCTCATCCTGTTTGTTGAACAGTTTAATCATGATTTTGATAAAATCAGGAAAATATAAAGTTCATAGAGGAATTAATACTATCACACTGAGAACTGTGACAATCCTAGTGTGTCTAGGATAAATAAAAAATCGAAATGGCACTGCCTAGACGGGCCCACTCTGTGGTTTCAAAGATGCAGGAAACCCAGAGATTCTTTCTTAAGGGGTTGATCATCACCCCTATTGTTGAGTTGGCTATTTCTTGTAAGAATGAGCCATTGGATCTTGATAATACAAGGATTTTATTGTAAAATTCTATTTGTTTGTTTGACCATGGGTTTCTGGTTAAACCCATAGGAGATGCTCAGAAATATTTAGATGATAAAACTTTATTGTAATTCTGTTGTGATAGTTGCTTTATCACATTTCTAGTTATGATTGCAAAAAGCAAACTTGTGTTTATACAAAGATTCTAAAGCAAATTATAGATTCCTTGGAAGAGGTTCCAGGTCTAGCAATTAATTTACTCCCAGCTGTTATGGGAAAGGCAATATCAGTTTTTTAACTGCAGATGCTCTGTTGGTCAACTAGTATACTATACTAGTAGGCAATTCCCTTCATTGAGAGGGAGAGGTTTCCAAAAGGGAACAGAGAATTTCGAAGAGGTCATTTTTCTCAACCAGTTGCTATATATACAGTAGATAACTTAAATATTATGATTTGGAAAATGTTTCTAATGATCTATTGATATTAGATATATATTAAGAAATGGTTATAAAATTATTTTTAATGATGTACCACAAGGTTTATCTTTTTGAATTAAATACATTTCACCTTTCATAAGGATGAATTATTTTCATAAGTCTAAAAATTGATAGCTAAGGGAGCTATTTAAGAGGTTGATCGATCAATGGAAAATCAGTTTATTTCCTATATTTTTTTTTTTTTTTCTTAGTTCCTAAGAAAGATTGGTCTTCAAGGCCTGTATCTATTTGAAAAATTCAAACAAACTTAGTTTGTGGCTTAAATCAGCATTTGGAGCAGGACCATTTTTCTTTTGTTTAGATGTAATTCTTTTTAGAATAATTATCTATATATATAGAGAGAGAGAGCTAACATCTATAGATCTCACAGATGCATATTTAGGTATCATTTATGATTATATCACAATTTCCTGATTCATGTGGAAAAGACATTGATATGATATTTATGTTTTTTGTTTTGGATTGGCTTCTGCATCAAGAGTTTTTACTAAGGTTTTAAAACCTGTCTTATGTATTTATGAAATAATGTCACTTGAAGTATATACATGCTATAGTTTATACATTGATGATTCTTTTATTATGGATCAGAGTTTAGATGATTGTATTGTGAATACAGAAGAAGTGGTGCAAATGCTTGATAAGCTGTGCTTCAGAATAAATTTTGAGAAGTTGGTACTCATTCCTTGGAAGCACATTGTTTTCCTTTGTCTCATTATTGATACTGAGCTATTTAAGTTTTTTCTGACAGATGAGAAATGGTTAAATTATCTCCCTTGGGAAATTTTTTCTTAAATAAAATTGTGTAACTGTATTTAAGATGATTATATCATATATTGGTCTTGTGACGAATGCTTTTAATGCAGTATCTTTGGGAATGTTACATTGCAGAAACATGGCGAGAAATAATGTTGAAACACTGTATAGTTGTTACAGTGTTTATTATCATCAATAGGCATGATAGATGAAATTTTTTAACAATTTAAAATCAGAAATTAAAAATTTGATTTATAGACCCATCCAAATAAGTTTTTGGATTGAACCAGATTCCTCTGACAAAAGAAGGATTTGGGATCCAAATTTGAAGAAAATGTTTCTGTTGGTAGAATTTATTGGAGCTTCTTTAAGAGTATGCACTCATTTAATATAGATTTCATAGTATTGTTGGCTATATTTTTCTTTTGGAGAAAAAGTTTTAGTCACAGAGATCTCGAGTTATACAATCAGAAAATACTATTTCAGTAGCTTTTATTATGCAATAGGAGGTATAACCTCTTTGTCACTTAACATACTTACTACAAATATTTCATTATTTGGGCTTGGTGTTCAAGAAGGAACATTTTTATCACAGCTCTTTATATTCCTGGTAAGAAAATTTTGATGCTTATCATATGTCTTAAAAATTTACAGATTCAAAAGGATGGCAATTGACAGAAGATGTATTTGTTTTGTTGTTATTACATTTTCATTTTCAAATCTGTAGATAATTACTTCATTGTCTTTAGACCAACAAGCTCCTTTCAGAGACGTTTGTATTTTTCATGATCAGAATTAAGACCTTATATTTTCCCATCTTTTTCATTGTTGGGGATAATTATAAAGAAAATTATTAGTGATAAAGTTCAGAAGGCTCTTTTGGTTATCCTTTTTGGCTTGCTCAGAGTTGGTTTTCTTTGCTAAGACCAATTTTAATTTATTTGCCAGTTAAACTGCTAAGCATAAAAACTTAGTAACAATGTTGTATACTGAAGATAATGTCTTTCCGTCAGGAAGAGACTTAATTTAACTGTATATTGTAAAAAATATAAGTGAACCAACACATGAAGGGTTGATTGTACAGTAGGGTAAAAACGTGTGTATTATACTCAGAAATCACTTTAATATAAACAGGAGATTTCAGAATCATTTGTAAAATATATTTACACTTCATCTTGGAGACCTTGCATCTATAATCAAGCATTATCAATATTTTTTGAGAAATTTCATTATTTGGTGTGATCAATTCCTTATCACCATCTAAAAAGGATGTTATTGATTATTGAAATTTTTGTAAAACACAAGCTTTTCATATTCAGCATGTTTAATGTGAATTTTCCTTGTTCTATGTTGAAACAGACTTTATCCTTTAAGAAAAAGATGTTACTTAATTTGTTTGTTTACTACATGTATTTGTGTAAGGTTGCTTAAACCTGAATCTGCAATTGAAGAGTTAGATACTCTTTCACTTGGGAGATGAATTTAGTGCTATCTTTTTTAGGTTCTTAATATTCATTGGAGTATTTAACATTGAAGACTGTCTTTTATACTTGTGTCTTTATTTGCCTTGACTACATCTGCCTTAAAGTACTATCTTTATCAGCTGTAGATTTACATTCTATGTCTTTCATTCAGAGACATGGCACTTTATTTTTTCATATACATGAGTTTTTGAAAAATACTAGATCTGTTAGATAGTTTACCTAATGAGGTGATCAAAGGTTTTGATAAACCAAAACTTTGTGTTGTTAAGACAATGATTTATCATGTTTTGTGTACAAAATAGGTGAGAGAATTCATCTAAGTCTTTTCGTAAAGTTTAGATAGTAAGAGAGAGTTCTAATTTTATCCGATGTTTTAAGGTTAACTCATTTAGAGGAACCTCTTCTTAAGTGCATTTAGCTTCAGGATGTTCTATTAAGGACATTATGGCAACAGTTTTGTCTGGACATATGGTAAAACTTTTTCAAGTTCTATAACAGGAAAGTAAATAATATCAGTACTAAAACACTTTTCTTCAGTTGTAGTTACTGGATGATCTTGTGATTTTTATCCTTTATTAAATGTTGGCATTTATATAAAAATTGTTTTTAGTTTGTGTCTACACTTTAAACAAGCTAATTCATTACTTGAGACCGAAGGCGAAATATGAATAAGAATGTTCCTTCATCCAAGCATATCTTGGATGTGCAGGATGAAGGTCATTCTTAGAATATGAGCCTGAGGCTCGAAAGTAATTAATTCCCACCCTAGGGATTATCAGTCAGACCCACCCTTTTCCACTGGGTTTTATATTTGGTCGACACAAACTTGCTTTAAATTATGACAAGTTATTATGGAACAGGTGCTTATATACTAGGGTCAAGGTCACTGGCCAGTTATGGTGTGGTCAGGTATAGTTTGTTTCTTTAAACAGAGATATTATATGTACGCTTCACCCCTCAAAGAGAAGTTAAGCTAATTCATTACTTTCGAGCCTCAGGCTCATATTCTAAGAATGACCTTCATCCTGCACATCCAAGATATGCTTGGATGAAGGAACATTACATTAATTAAGACAGATTTGATTAATTAATAACCCTGTTCTATGTGTGATTAATTCTGATGTTGGCTCAGGATGTTGGGGTTCTTATAGCTTAACAAGTTTAGCCACTAAGCTGTGAATAAGTATAGTTAAAAATATACAATATTATATGATTATGTTATTAATACGAGGGATAAGATATAAAACAATAATTAAAAAAATAAGGGCATGAAAAACAGTCAACATTATAGTCAAAAAGAAAAGATGACAAAAAGACAAACAACAGTCAACGAAAGAAATTCATCAAAAACTCATGATTGACTCTTAGTGAGCAACACAAATCCCACCCAAAAAAATGTTGAATTTAAAACAACTAAGACAAGGAAACCCTATTATTTTATACACTTTGAATTGGTTTGAATATGAATTGAATATCTTACACTAATCATTTGTTTTAATCAAGTTTCATTCAAAATCGATAGGATCAGCATAGGAAAAAATATATTCTTATCATCTTTTTCTTTGAGGTTAATTCATCAATCAATTTCAAAAATATTTATCAAGTCATCAGTGCAACTTCTTTTTCATTTTTTTCCAGCAACTAACTAATCTTTTAAATATATTGAAATTATAAAATTTCAACAGGGGACAATATTCTTAAACTAGGGGGGACTTGTAAATAAAGGTTATAAAGGTAGGATACAGAAGTGATGAACTTCTTTGCCTGATTGTTAAAGCTACTAACTACATCTATAATGCAGTTTAATTACTGAATCTCATCACACTTCTGATTTAAACCTCTGCTTTTAGATTTCACGACCAATTAAGCTAATGAATTCAACATGATGGGTACTGGAGGGATTTCCAACAAAATATATATTAAGTAATCATTTGTGCTATATTTAGAAAGTTAATTGTTCCTGAAGTATTTAGGAATGTATGCGGTTTCTATTTTTAATTTAAGTGCAGATAATAGTTACATAAAATGATAAAGCTCTTGTTAGATATATGCAACAAAGACCCTGAATAAAATACTAAAGGGACATTCAAAACTCAGCTTTTCAAAGAGCCATCATACTTATCCAATCAAATGACA
>CM034352.1:46097620-46218849 GCA_019925275.1 Mytilus edulis | reverse complement strand
ACTTAGTATACATATAAAAAAGAAGATGTGGTATGATTGTCAATGAGACAACTGTCCACAAGAGACCAAAATGACACAGAAATTAACAACTATAGGTCACCATAAGGCCTTCAACAATGAGCAAAGCCCATACCGCATAGTCGGCTATAAAAGGCCCAAAATGAAAATGTAAAACAATTCAAACGAGAAAACTAACAGCCTTATTTATATAAAAAAATGAACGAAAAACAAATATGTAATACATAAACAAACGACAACCACTGAATTACAGGCTCCTGACTTGGGACAGGCACATACATACATAATGTGGCGGGGTTAATCATGTTAGCGGGATCCCAACCCTCCCCTAACCTGGGACAGTGCTATTACAATACAACATAAGAACGAACTATAAAAAAATCAGTTGAAAAAGGCTCAACTCATCAAATGGACAAAAATACAAGTGGATGTTCACTATGATGTGATCTATCTAATTTTATTGCAAATTAGAGTTTTTACTCCTATTTCACAGTCCACTTCACATAGAAAATGATAGTTTGAGTGGGGTATCTGAGTACTATGGACACATTATTCGTAAGATTTTTTTAAATGGCCTGTCATATCCAATTACTGCAGTACACATTTGTATCCCAGAGTAAAAGAAACTCCCAGAATTATCATCATATAAAGCCATTGTGCACTCATGTTTCAAGTTTTTAATTCATATTATTTTTAGGGGTTTTGGTAAGCATGCGATGATTTGGCCATTTGTTTTTGGGGTTCAGTTCCTTTGGTTGGATTGAAACTTTTTCAGAAATTTAACCATATACAGTGTTTCTTGCATTATCTAACACCTGAGTATTCCAACATCCTGCTTTAACCAATTCATTTTCATGACCCTAAAATATGCCTATCCTTGCCGAAAGAATCTGTATATTCTAGTGTTGTCAACGGTTAACCGGTCGAACGACTGAATACCGAATACCAAAAAACGCTAACCGGTTAACCTTTTTTTCAATTTTGATAGATTTGATATAAATTTGTATTGAAATCAATAAATACTTATGTTTTATTAAAAAAATGTCGTCGTGGTAATTAATTTGACAGATCAATTGTTCAGTATTTTGATTGCTATTGTTAATCCTAAAAACATAAACTCAATTAGAGCTCGGGGGAGGATCTTAAAGAAACATAATTAGTATACATGTTTTTTTAACAGTAACTTTAAATCAGTAATGCGATTAAATTTTACTAGTTACTTCATTATTTCGTTTTTGATCTAATATTGTGTAAACCTACATCTAAATGTGCAACCTCCGTAGAGCAAGGCTTAGTCTTATTTTGAACGAAATGCTAACTCAAAAATTGTGAAATGCAAACCAATGTGAATGTACTCAATGTATACGTGATAGTACGAGTAACATGCTTAAAGAAACAAGCAAACAAAGTAAAGAAACATGTCGTACGGTGACCTATAGTTGTTCATTTCTGTGTCATTTTGGTTTCTTGTGGAGAATTGTCTCATTGGAAATCATACCACATCTTCTTTTTAATAATTAATCAATTCAAATTGAAACACTCCACATTATTTTTCGGAGACAACAAGAGAAAAAGAAAGAATAATTGGTTTCAGACATATTCAATTCTACGAGTTCAAGATTTTTTTTTGATTTTTCAATCTGAAGTTGGTACAAAAGCTATAGTTGATACGGTGTATTCGAATATTAAAAATCAAACTTCGCCAGGAATCCTTACAGACAAGCCTTATAATGTCGAAGGACAAACTCCAATTTTATAAGCATAAATTTATGACTTGGATGAAAGGTTGTCATATTGACACTCATACCACATCTTATCTATGTGTAGGGTACTATTGATAAGGCTTTCAAGCACCAACTTAAACTACCGGTTAACCGGTTAATCTGTCGAATGATTATCCAAGTAACCAGTAAGGAAAAAGTGTACAATTTGACAACACTAGTATATTCTGACACCCTGCTTAATCTGACATTTTTTTCTGGTCCCTCGGGTTACCCTGTACACATGATGCGATTATTGATCTATTAAAGTGTTGTTATCTGGATTTTTATTCAGGTTTCCCCTGGGCAAATCATTTACTATACACGGTTTGGTTATCATTTGCTAACTTTGCTTGCTGTACCTCTAGGCATTTTTATTGTAACTGGGAAAATGGTCTTACTACAACCACATTTGGACTCTGGTGGAAAATTGTCTCATTGACAATCAAACCACATCTTCTTATTTTCATACTTTTTACAAAAACTTAACATTGAATGAACTGTTGAAACCTTTCAACTGACTTAATTACAAACTTTAACATGTAACTGTTGCAAATGGTTTAAGGTCGACTGAGGGGGAAGGGCAAACTTGTCTCCATGGCACATCTTATGTGCAAATGCAAAAAAACAAGTCCATACGACATATCATTGACTTGTCATAAGTTGTTCGCCCTAAACTGACATTATAACAAACTTTAACATGGCCACAATGCAAAAGTTACCAGTTAATAGACAATGACTGTTGGGACAGGGGCCGCAGGGCAGTGGTTCCTAGAAGATAGCTAGTACAAAAACAGGTACTCCTGATCTGAGCAACATATATACCATCACATTTGTTTTATTACAGTTTACTGTAAGAAAAATTTAAACACTGGGTATGCTTTAGTGGTTCTAAACGTCCCCTTTCTTCACAATGGTAGGAGTAATAAAAACGAAAAGGATTAATAAGAAATCAATTATTGACTTGGTTTCAAAATTTAATTATGCACTTTCAAGAAAAGCAAAATATACATGCATATTAAACCATATTTGAAATACAGGTAAAATAAGTTTTAGAATTGATCAATACAATAAGCTGTTACAACTTTTCATAGAATGTTTCAAAAAAAAAAAAAAAAAGACCAAAAAAAAGGCCAAAATGAATCACTTTCATCATGTTTATTATTATTCATGTATATTTAAATGGATACTAATAAACATCTACATGTACTGTAAATGCAGAAATTGATGTGCATTTTTTGTTGTTGTAAATCACTAAAACTGAAAAATGTGAGATCTAATTAATGCAATTGCCAACATTTTGTGAAGGAAAGTCATGTCTGACATTATGAATGCAAGTTTTAATTACTGCGAACATAATACTGTTGTACTTTTTTGCATTAATATAAACATTGCAATAATTTCTGACTTTACAGTATATAAATTACACATCATGACATATCAAATGAAAATGTACAAACAGCCATAGAAAGAGATGAAGGATAGTTACACATGACGAAGCACTAAAGTAAATGATTTTATTGAGCATTGCACATAAAAAATCACAGATAAATCATAGCAATTTAATAAAATATAACAATAATTCTACAAGCTTTAAGTTTCATTCTATAAAATATCAATGCAATTTCCAGAAATAAAAGTAAAACAAAATCAATCCTGTCGTTTCATTTCTCTTCATACATAATAAGAATTTAGACTGATGTAGCTTTTTTTATTTTAAGTTGTTACATTATTTTCAATGCATGAGCACCTATTAGCCTTTTTATCTAAATATACATCAGAAAAAACTAAATAATTTTTTTTTTTTTTAATTTATATTGCACAACAAAATAGAATAATAACTAATTAAAATGCAACAAAATATTACAAATGCATAAACATATTTTCAGTTCAAATGCTAATATAATTTGTCAGTGGAGATGGAAAGGAACAAAACAGAATTTATATAAGGTCCTGATGAACTTTTTCTTACTACCATTACAGTCTAAATTCTGCTGATACTTTAAGATTATTTATAAGTTTAAGTCATCTAGTTTTGTAATACTCTATTTATGTAGACTGAAAAGGCTCTTGGGGTACCGCCCTATTACAGTGATTGTGTCCAGTTAAAGCAGTAAGTAGCATTACCCTGATAGTATGGGGAAATTAGTATGATAGGCACATATCATATTATTCTTTAAATAAACAAATAGACTTTTAACATTAAAAATGGTTCTTTTGACAATCATTCAAGGGACATAACTCTATCAAGACATTTGGATTTCCAGATGAAGGGATATAATAGAAACTGAAATGATGTAGAAGATCAACCCAAATGGATTTCACAGTCATATAATATTCCCCTGTACTAATATTTTACCTTATAACTTTATATTATAATAGTCTAAAAATTTCAAGTACCCTTTGCATTTTATATATACTTTTTCAGTGTCTGACCAACCTCATATGATGACAAAAAATTAGGGTGGACTGTATGATAAAAATGTTGTCTTTTTCTATCATATAATCAAATGTTCTTTTCTTATAAGTTAATGAGCACATTGAGCTAATGACTCTTCTAGGCCTGTATACTGGAATGTAATGTCAGAACTTGATCACATCATTTACTGGAATGGCTTGTCTTGTAAATAGTTGGTGATCATAATTAGTGCTGGCTGTGGTTTGTCTGTAGGAACCATGTGACCTGCTCCCTACAAATAAGATTAAATCACACAATGTACAATTGAATAATGTTATCTCCACAAAAATATGTTCAAAATCAATTATTTAGTCAGTGAAACAAAATATCTTTCTTACAAGATCTAGAGTGAGGACTAGGGCACCATAAAACCTTGTCAAATCAATTTCCATTTGCAAACAACCTGTAACAAATTAAGACTATGAAACACAAAATAGTTCAAGTGGGATGACATTTCCACTAAATTATAATCCAGTACATTTCAGAAACCGATGATTTTTAGGATTTTGTTTACGTAAGTACTATTGCTATTCTAGAAGATATGAAACAAAGGAGCTAAATTTGCAAGTATGTTATAGTTACTTTTCCAATCTTATCTGATCATGAACTTATATAGCAAAAACAATTATATTTATAACACTATATTTTATTATAGTTTATTTACAATTGTAAATTTATCTTTCTTTGTCTATTTTGTCGAGCCATGGCTGGTATTGTGTATTTTATTTCTGATATTTCTGTTGTCCTAATGGTTTTAAAAGATGTTTTTAAAATACCAATAAACTATACATTTAGTAATTTCACTGCCTTTTTGTGGTCTTTTAAGGACTTGATGTTGAAATCCCTCTAAGGTTGTCATATGGTTAAAGTGTTTGTTTCAGAACACATACTATATCATAATATATTGTTGGTTAATTTGTGTTGTTGTGTTGCTATCTAATATTTTCTTTCATTAATTTGTACTAACTTTAAATTCATTTTAACTACTCTTAATAAGTAAATACTTCTTTACAAGACTAATAAGTGACTTACCCTGACAGTAACAAGTGCTAAATTTTCAAACTGTTTTACAAATCCTGCAACCTGTGTACTGGTGGTGCCCTCTGGTGTATAATGCCAAGCTTTTCTTTCTGTCACCAACTAAAACATAAATATATATGTTTATGTATAAACATGTCTCTTTCTCATCAGATGCCATACTGTAAATTCAGAAACTATTGCATTCATTTATTATTGCAATTTTGTTATTTTAGACTAAAATGTGTATTCAATTTTTACTATAATGAAAAAAAAATCTGTTTAATTTTTTTTAAAACAAATCAAAATTTTAAAACAAATAAAATGTGAGTTTACTTTTTTTTTTGCGATTATATTCCTGTTGCATTTTTCACAATAGCAAAAACTTCACAAAACTTTCTGAATTTACAGTATTAGGATGCTCCAATTATGCATAAATTTTGAACATTTTAATGTTTTAACTTTATACTTTTTTTTTTATTTCTTCCTTATATAATAATAATAACTAGAGGCTCTCAAGAGCCTGTGTCGCTCACCTTGGTCTATGTGCATATCAAACAATGGACACAGATAAATTCATGACAAAATTGTGTTTTGGTGATCATGATGTGTTTGTAGATCTTACTTTACTGGACATTCTTCTTGCTACAATTATCTCTATCTATAATGAACTTGGCCCAGTAATTACAGCGGAAAATATATTCTAAAAATTTACAAAAAATTTACAAAAATTTAATGAAAATTGTTAAAAAAATGACTATAAAGGGCAATAACTCCTTAAGGGGTAAACTGACCATTTTGGTTATGTTGACTTATTTGTAGATCTTACTTTGCTGAACATTATTGCTGTTTACAGTTTATCTCTATCTATTATAATATTCAAGATAATAACCAAAAACTGCAAAATTTCCTTAAAATTACTAATTCTGGGGCAGCAACCCAACAACAGGTTGTCTGTTTTGTCTGAAAATTTCAGGGCAGATAGAAATTGGCCTGATAAACAATTTATCCCCGTCAGATTTGCTCTAAATGCTTTGGTTTCAGAGATATAAGCCAAAATCTACATTTCACCCCTATGTACTATTTTTAGCCATGGCGACCATCTTGGTTGGTTGGCAGGGTCACCGGACACATTTTTTAAACTAGATACCCAAATGAGGCTTGTGGCCAAGTTTGGTTAAATTTGGCCCTGTAGTTTCAGAGCAGAAGATTTTTAAAAAGAATATTAAAATTTTAGAAAAATGGTTAAAAATTAAATATAAAGGGCAAAAACTCCTTAATGGGTCAACTGACAATTTTGGTCATGTTGACTTATTTGTAGATTTTATTTTGTTGAACATTATTGCTGTTTACAGTTTAATTCTATCTATTATAATATTCAAGATAATAAACAAAAACTGCAAAATTTCCTTAAAATTACTAATTCAGGGGCAGCAACCCAACAACGGGTCGTCCGATTTGTCTGAAAATTTCAGGGCATACAGATCTTGACCTCATAGATTATTTTACCCCTGTCAGATTTGCTCTAAATGCTATTGTTTTAGAGTTATAAGCCAAAATCTACATTTTACCCCTATGTTCTTTTTTTAGCCATGGCGGCCATCTTTGTTCGTTGGCAGGGTCACGCCACACATTTTTTTAAACTAAATACCCCAATGATGATTGTGGCAAAGTTTGGATTAATTTGGCCCAGAATTTCAGAGGAGAAGATTTTTGTAAAAGATTACTAAGATTTACGAAAAATGGTTAAAAATTGACTATAAAGGGCAATGACTCCTAAAGGGGTCAACTGGACTTATTTGTAAATCTTACTTTGCTGAACATTATTGCTGTTTACAGTTTATCTCTATCTATAATAATATTCAAGATAATAACCAAATACAGTAAAATTTCCTTAAAATTACCATTTCAGGGGCAGCAACACAACAACGGAATGTCTGATTCATCTGAAAATTTGCTCTAAATGCTTTGGTTTTTGAGTTATAAGCTAAAACTGCATTTTACCCCTATGTTCTATTTTTAGCCATGGCGGCCATCTTGGTTGGTTGGCCGTGTCACCGGACACATTTTTTAAACTAGATACCCTAATGATGATTGTGGCCAAGTTTGGTTTAATTTGGCCCAGTAGTTTCAGAGGAGAAGATTTTTGTAAAAGTTAACGACGCCGGACGCCGGAAGACGACGCCAGACGCCGTTGTAGGAATGGGATATAAGCGTTTGTATTCCTCCATGGATACACAATATCAGAAAGTCTTGTTAGCCAAGAGTTAGGCCAGGTGAGCTAATAATAAAATTCATTCTTTTTTCTAATCTCTTAATATCTTTAACCAATTTATCAGTTAATATAATATGAACATTTATTCAATAAATATCAACAACCAAAATCATTTTGAAACTAAAGATTTTGATTACTTATCTTACAGTTGTTAATACAAACCTTTTGATTGAGACTCTCCACAAACCACTCATCTCCAAGGAAATTACAAGCCATGTCTACATCTCCATTATATACCATTACCTTTTTCTGTAAGGGAAATCAAGCATAACATTATCTTTTCTAGAAAACAATTCAATTTCTACCCTTCTAGTGTAAACATGACCAATTCAGTTCCTCTGGAAATTTACCAGAGGATTGCTGATTGTTATCTGCTCGATATTCTTTCATTTAATCTTATTCATTGAGATAATTATTCATTAAATTATGTAGGCACATTAAGGAAAACATATCTATTTTCTCTCCATATTCAATAAGATATCAATTCACATAAACTAATTTATACAAGTTATACAAGTTAAACAAGTTATACATGGAATATATATCTATTAAATTGTATAAGGTAGTTAGTAATTAAAGAAAAACATAAAAACCCTGTCTACTTTTCAGTAAATGCTTACAACTCCTATATCACAGTGTTGAAAACTTGAAATTAAGGACAAGTGCTACTGAATCTAGAAGATCTGTTTCACATCTGGATTTTTTTTAATTTTGTTTTTATGTTTGCTTACATTAAAGTCATAATGAGTTGTATTACTATGGTTGATATTCGATATCTAATCAAATACATTTAAATGAGTTAGGATTTATTGCATTCTTGTAATTCTTGAATTTCAGAAGAAAAAAAACAATCTTTTTATCACTTGTGTGTTTGCATGAAAAAGATTTAAAATCAAATGTCTAATTGTTAGTTCTGGAGAAGTGCTTGACAGTGATCTGAATACTAGCTTAAGTACATGTACTTGGGTTAATATATGTTAATACGAGTTAGTACTATGAGTCAGTGTAATTATTCAAACTGTTCAAATTATTACACAAAATAGAGTAATTAGAGTAAATTTGAATATAAAATTCCTTTTGAATCTATGTAGAAAGTTTTTCCAACCCACAAATATCGATGTAAAATACATTAAACAACTAAGAACTTTACTCACAGATTTTTTCATAATAAATAATTTAAAAGTAAAAAAGCAACAAGAAAGTACAGTGGATAGACTTGCAACTACACATGATCTGTACTAAACATGTAAGCAGTAAAGCTCAAGAGTTAGTAAATTAATAATATAAAATTGCCATGCATATGCCTACTATGCCTACGAGCCATGCTATATTAAAAAACAACAACATGCACACTTTGACTTGCCTTGGCTAACAAGACTTTCTGATATTGTGTATCCATGGAGGAATACAAACGCTTATATCCCATTCCTACAACGGCACTGGAAAAAATCAAAATGGAGTTTTTATAAAACAAGAATATTTATCAGTTACATTGCTCACCTTGGCCAATAGTATTTTGTTATATTGGTCTTTCATTGAGTCATATTTCCTACCATAATTCAAATTTATATCTGCACTACAAATAAAACATGAACAAAATGTAATATGTCATATTACTTTTTTTAATTTTCAACTTTCTTTTGGAACAGATAGCATTTTATGTACAGTATGGAGTATTTGGATGGTCAAGGACTGTGGTTTCAATTGAAGGTTTTATTGGGATACGATTGCTTTCAAGCAATCTGTAGACTTATACCAGTGGCTCAGGGCAATGCCCTCACGTCAATCGTTTTATTCTAAACCTTAAGGAACATCTCAGATTCTTATGATTGTCTTACTTTAAAAGGTAAAACCAAACAAAGGGATTGAACTTAAACAACTTTAATATAATGTTCTTTCCATAATCTTCATGTTTGATATTTCTCTTGACTTATATGCATGTTTTTAACAACACGGAAAATCAAAATTAAGCAGTATTTATATTTAGTGTTTTTATAAATTTAGAAACACGTCAGAGGGATTCCCCAGTTTTGATAAACACGCAAGAGTTCTCTGAATTCCGATAAATCTATTTCTGTCATAAAAGAACTGAAGTGGAGTTTCTCTTATATGTCACCATTATGAAACTGATATTTGATATTGTACTTCCATAAAGAAATAGAGAACCATCTAGGTCTTTTAATTAACATTTAATATATGTTCTTGCTCCAGGGTTTGTTTAGGTAATTATGCGCATGCGTATAGTTTTCTTGACTTCAAGGGGTATTAGATTGAATGGTTGCTCTGGATTCCCCACTCAATTGATTGATTTAAAACTCATGGGATCGTTTCTATATTTGTCTGATACTGAGGGTTAGTGTTGTTTCATAACTTTAAATCATATGCATCATTTAAATTAAAATAAATGAAGTCCACATCGCAATACCCCTTACGGCAAAATGGAGTCATCCATAGTATTGTTTCGAGTTGTCTCCCTTCCGGAAGTAACTTCCGTAAATTCTGAAAACAAAACATGTCGAGAAAAATTAACTCGTTTTGTCGATAAACATCGTGTTATATTAAATACGATCACAGTTTTAACTGAGGAATGTGAATGGAAAGGAGTCATGACCACTGACCCAAAGGAAATTAAATATTTTTAAAAGAGTTAGGAATGGGGATCCTCCTAGAATTATCGTAGGAAAATAGGTGATAAGATACGAAGTGAAATACCTTCTCTCTCTCTCGGAGTCTCTATGTGACCTCTGTGGAAAGTAAACTAGGAATTTATAGTACAAAAAATAAAACACAATGAATACATTGTTCGTACACTTGTATCCGGGATTGGCTATTTTGTAACTTCAGATTACGTAAATTACATTTTACATGTGCAGTTGAATTAGTTTTTAAAATAATATTATCCAGCTACATGTATACATGTGTCAATGAAAACAATGGCAATCGTATCCCTCAGAGCAATCTGCTCTTTGATTATTTAAAACCACAACATGTAAACAGCATATAATATGCAAGGATGATTACCATTAGATTCCTGTTAATAAAACCTCTAGTCTTGTATGACGTCCATTTTCACTGAACTAGTACACATTTTAATTTAGGGGCAAGCTTAACGCTCGCCTCTGGGTGCGTGATTTTCACGCTGTGTTGAAGACCCCTTTGGGCTTTTGGCTATTTTCTGCTCTATAGTCAGGTTTTTGTCTCTTTGACACATCCCCAATCTCTATTCTCAATTTTATTAAATTGAAACAATTATTCAACAGACAACTTTTACATATCTCAGGAGTGTAGCTAAATGCCAAAGTATTGTGACCTGATAAAACTCCCTCAACAGACAACTTTACATAGACACTGAGTTCTTATTAATTTCGCTGGATTACAACAAAGCTACCTTACTGATTTTACATCTACATTGTACATACCTACAGATATCCCACTTTTGCACCATATCAGGTATGTGTAATTGTTTCCTAACTTCAGCAGTGTTCAGGTACTTGACAACATTGCTGTAGTTCAGACATGGAGGTGTTAATCTAAGGTGATCTTCTACATTTGTGAAGTCTTGGATAAACTATAGAATAAAGTGCATATAAATTTTACATTTTAGTAAGTATATTCATATTTTGACTAAAAGTGTGAACTGTGAAGTACTGTAATGCTTCAGAATCATTTTTAGAACTTATTTACTATGAAGAACATATGCACATTTACACCATGGATAACGATATTGTAAAGATATAAAGATTTTTCAAAAAATTGTCCCAAATTACAGAATTGTTAAATTTTATTCAATTTCTGTGAAACACAAGCTTACAAGGTACATAAAAATCATATTTTAATTCAAGTACACAACAGACTTATGGATGTGTCATGCGAGTATCACATACAGATCAATTTTATGAGCACCTGTATCTCCATTGTCCTGGTGTTGTGTGGGGACATGTCCAGTCTAGTTGCAACTTGTGCTCTTAATCTTGAATTTTAAGCATTGTCCTCAAAGACTCTAAATGATCTATACCTTTTAATAATCATAAAAACAAAAAGATGCAAATCAAATTTTTGTAAGTAATGATTTTTTTTGACATGTACTCCTAGACATTAATGTAGATTATATGGAACAAAGTATATATGGGACCAGTATTTACCAATGGCCTGGTCAATACTGTTTGTTGTCAACATTGATTTGGTCCGGTTACTTCAGTATATCCCTAAATAATTTGTATGATCAAGCTTATCAAACCAAACACTAAATGATATTACAAATGTACTTTACCTTCATTTTCTGAGAAACGTATGGATTATTTTTCATTTGCCACTTCTGATGTGTGAATGCCACTTTGTTGGACTCTTCATCAAAATAGATGCCGTTGCCGCCTTCACATGTACCATACAAGTTATACTCATTTAAACCACTGCCATACACAATCTCAGTAACAGGACTTAACTGTTAAATAAATACAAACATAACATGAACACATGAATAAAATACAAACATAACATGAACACATGAATAAAATACAAACCTAAATTGAACACATGAATAAAATACAAACATAACATGAACACATGAATAAAATACAAACCTAAATTGAACACATGAATAAAATACAAACATAACATGAACACATGAATAAAATACAAACCTAAATTGAACACATGAATAAAATACAAACATAACATGAACACATGAATAAAATACAAACATAACATGAACACATGAATAAAATACAAACATAAATTGAACAAATAATAAACAAGTATATATATCTATGGTATAGGACACCATGCTCTGCTCACACTATCACAACACAACATTCAGTAAACTGTGAACCGTAGGACACGATGCCCTGTACACAGCTGCTAAATCCTGGTGAAAACTTTGATTTGGACTACATTATAAAAGTTCACATTATAAAAACATGTGTCTTTAGGATTTAAATATTGAAATGACTCAAATAAAACAGATTTTTTTAAGCCTATATATACCAATAACCACAACTTATAATTTTGAAATAAACCAATATTTAATTAACTACTGTGGATTCAATATTATTTAAGGGATTCTAATTTTTGTGGATTTTAATGGTTAAAGCAAACCACAAATCTAAATGTTCAAACAAATATGTATTTTCTATAGGTTTGTAAGTAGACTTTGGCAAAACTATAAAATCAAAAATTTATGAAATACAATTTTTCCTCTTTTATTTAAAAAATGTGTACTCATAAAATAATGGAATCTACAGTACAAGTGATTAAATGTACCTCAAATACCATAACATACTTTATTCTATAAATCAACAACACCATAATAAATTTCTTTATAATAACTTACAGCTTTGCCACATTCCTCCTTTCCTCTACTTTGTGAAAATGCACACCTTGTCATGTTACCTTGACAACAGTACTTTGACAAACCACTCCACAAGCTGAAAGTAAATACAAAATACTCATTCACATGGGAGTGCTAACAAGAGTTTAAAATAAGATAATATGGTGGATCTATTATTTTCATCCTATATTGTTCTATAGGATATTTCACAAGTACATGTACTAACAGTTTATTGCAATCAACTTTGAAAAGTCTGACTTAAATCTTAGTAGATTTGTATAGTCATGACAGTGTGTGAATTATATTGGCAGTGTCAAGCAAATATCAATCATAACTTAATTGTGCACACTTATTGTTTTCTTTCATAAAAGTAAAATATAATTTGACAGGGCTACAATACGATAGTTTGAAGATGGAGGAAATGCTATAATTATAATTATGTGAGCACACCACAACTGCTAACATAAATGACAAACACAATTTACCTGTCCCCAATCAATCCATGATAATAGGCGAAGTAGACAAGAGAATCAGAATTCATTTCGTCATCAGATAATCCATTGCCTACAACAAAGCCTTTAAAGTTGATAGCAGTATCATCGACAACTCTAGCAGACAGTGTGGGAACATAAATACCACCATAGCTTTCACCAGTTATATAGAAATCGTTTTTGGCATATTCTGGAAACTTTAGAAAGAAATTTTTCAATGCCATGTGATTGTCTAGTGCCACTTGATCATCGTCTGTAGTGTAGTTTTTATCCTGTGAGTAAGAGAATCCTACTCCTGCTGGAGCCTCCAGATACATCATATTGGCTACCTATTTTAAAGATAATCAAATATTTATAAGAATGTCTGTGTTGTCCTGCCAGAGCCATAAATACTTAGGTGTCTCTAGTATAAGGAAACAGAAAGCAGGGTTTGAAAGTTCCAAAAAGTGTAAGCCACGAAAAAATGTGCCTTGGACAAATCAAAAATAAGCTTTACTATGAATCAATGATAGTCTAGTGTCTTGATTTAAGAGGGGGAGGACAGGGGGGTACCCTTCTCCCTTCTCCCACCCCTCTTCTCCTTTCTCCTACCCCGTTCTCCTTTCTCCCACCCCTTTCTCCTTGTCTCCCTTACCCCTGTCCTCCCCCTCATTTAAGTGTCAGACTGGCTGAATTATATATAAAGGGGCACTTTTAAAGGTAAATCTTGAACTGAGAATCAATTAAACATTTATTTCAAAATGCTTTAAATTTCAAAAGTGTTCTTTTTTTCTTTCATCACATTTTAGACTAAATAATTGTCAACTTACATTATTCCAGGCGTGTGGATTGTATGATACACTGGCTCCATCTTTACCAATCTAAAAATAAATATCATTCATGCATAAAATATCATTCTTTGAAGTTATCATAAAACTATTACAAGTTCTGCTTAAGGTACCAGTCTTGTATTACAACTCCAGTTTCCGGTGCATGTCAAAACATGGAGGGAAACAAACATTTTTTCTGAATTTTTTTCTGGACTCAATTTTTGCTGTTTGATTATAGGTTTATGCTGAATTGAAAGTTGAAACATATATAGATTTTAAAAAATCTTGCATCTTTTTGGGGATATCAATCCAGGAAAGCGGAGGGATATCATGTTTACTGGAAGTGGTGTGGCCTAGTAAAAACACGAAACAGAAAGTAGAAAAAAAATGTTTTGACTCCAGTGTTACGTAACTTTTTGATCTTCGTGGCCTGACCCACTTTTTTTTCGATTAAGTCACAATTTCACATACATGATATGAACATGAAACAATTTTCTATGTAGCATTTTTTATTTTTTTATTTTCAAAGATCAGCTGTTTTGCATGTAAGCCTATGGAGCAGTCAATTACAAGACTGCAACCTGCATAGGGTGAATTTTTCGTATGTTCACTGCAGGGAAGTACATGTAGCTCATGTTGACTTTTGTGTGCCCAGAATGACAAAACATCATGATTTTAGGACTTTCTAAGAGAAAAAAATCATGGGGTATCAAGTTACACTGAAAAAACTGAAATTATGTAATAATTATGCTTTTTTTATACTAGACACCATTCAAAAGTATTAATAGATATAAAGCACAACAGTTTGAGGCCAATTGAGATTATGATGGTATTACATACATGATTTTCAATTAAAAAGAACATAGAAAGATTTTTTCCTCTATGAAATCTTCTTTTTGTGAGGAAACTTCTAGTTGCACAGTTTTATTGAAAATCAGTGCAAAGTTGAAGAGACAGCTACATACAAAAGACTTTTTTTTCTTAAGGGTAATTATTTTTATGGCTCAATTGTTGACATTTAGGTAGAATATGTAAAAAATGAACTTTTGGTGAAAAGATTTTCATAAAATGTTCACTTTGCATGAGTCTATACTTCTTTTCCTGTCTGCGGCACTGCATGGTTAATTGAAAATTCCATATTTGGGTTAAAAATTTGTTTAAAAAGTAGAATTTTTCTAAAACTATCCATCATGACAAGGATTTTTGTAATTAGGTGTGACAAGTAATCAATATTCTTACCAAAAACAACAACTTGAGTATTCATTTTATGTTTTCTTGATTTTTATTGCAAATTGTATATTCATTGGGGTGTCTGAAGTACAGTCTAAAAACTATGATTATAGTAGGCATGTATAAAGACCTGCATAGTCAAAAATGAGAAAGATATGGTCTTTCTTGTATTTAGATTGTTTTATTGTAGCAAATTCTTCAATAATTTGACTTAAACAAGAGGCCAACTTGGGTAGATTCAATGGAAAACTAGAGGCTCTTGAGAGCCTGTGTCGCTCACCTAGGTCTATGTGAATATCAAACAAAGGAGGCATATGGATTCATGACAATTTTTGGTGATGGTGATGTGTTTCTACATCTTACTTTACTGAACATTCTAGCTGCTTACAATTATCTCTATCGATAATGACCTTGGCCCAGTAGTTTCAGTGGAAAATGTTAGTAAAAATTTACAAATTTTATGAAAATTGTTAAAATTTGACTATAAAGGACAATAACTCCTTAGGGGGTCAATTGACCATTTTGGTCATGTTGACTTATTTTTAGGTCTTACTTTGCTGTACATTATTGCTGTTAACAGTTTATTCTTATCTATAATAATATTCAAGATAATAACAAACAAGAGATCTCAAGAGCCTGAATCGCTCACCTGAATTTTTTTGGTTTAATCTCTCATCAATGATTATTTTGGCTTTTCAATTAATTTAAATATTCTTTGAATCGTCCTATTTTCTTCAAAAGCAAAAAAAAAATCATTTTCTCCTATGTTCTATTTTAGCCATAGGAGCTATGTTTCTTGACATACAAGGAAATGAAATATAAAATTTATACTAGATACTCTGAAACTCTAAAACTCATTTAGCCTAAGTTTGGCTGAAATTGATACAGCAGTTTCAAAGGAGAAGATTTTTTAAAGTAAGTCAACATGATGAACAAATTGTGAAAAAAGTCTTTAAAGGGCAATAACTCCTTAAGAGGTCAATTGACAATTTTGGTCAAATTGACTTATTTGTAGACCTTACTTTGCTTAACATTTTTGCTATTAACAGTTTATCTGTATCTATAATAATATTCAAGATAATGACCAAAAACTGCAAAATTTCCTTAAAATTACCAATTAAGTGGCAGCAACCAACAATGATTTGTTTGATTCATCTGAAAATTTCAGGGCTGATAGATCTTGACCTAATGAACATTTTAAACCCATGTCAGATTTGCTCTAAATGCTTTCGTTTTTGAGATATAAGCCAAAAACTGCATTTGACCCCTATGTTCTATTTTAAGTAACGGCGGCCATGTTTTTTGACGGATCAAAAATCGAAGCACACACTTTGTGCAGGATAATCTAAGGAACAATCATGCTAAGTTTCATTCAAATCCATTTAGCAGTTTCAGAGGAGAAGATTTTTTAAAGTTAGCAAATATGATGAACAAATTGTGAAAAATTGTCATTAAAGGACAATAACCCCTTAAGGGGTCAATTGACAATTTTGGTCATAATAACTTATTTGTAGATCTTACTTTGCTGATCATTTTTGCTGTTTACAGTTTATCTTTATCTATAATAATATTCAAGATAATGACCAAAAACTGCAAAATTTCCTTAAAATTACCAATTAAGTGGCAGCAACCCAACAATGGTTTGTTTGATTCATCTGAAAATTTCAGGGCTGATAGATCTTGACCTAATGAACATTTTTACCCCACGTCAGATTTGCTCTAAATGCTTTCGTTTTTGAGATATAAGCCAAAAACTGCATTTGACCCCTATGTTCTATTTTAAGTAACGGCGGCCATGTTTTTTGACGGATCAAAAATCGAAGCACACACTTTGTGCAGGATACTCTAAGGAACAATCATGCTAAGTTTCATTCAAATCCATTCAGTAGTTTCAGAGGAGAAGATGTTTGAAAAATTGTTAACGACGACAGACAACGACGACGACGACGACGTACGCCAAGTGATGAGAAAAGCTCACATGGCCTTTTAGGCCAGGTGAGCTAAAAAAGGCAAAATTTCCTTAAAATTACCAATTCAGGGGCAGCAACCTAACAACAGATTGTCTGATCCATCTGAAAATTTCAGGGCAGATAGATCTTGACCTGATAAACAATTTAACCCCAGTCAGATTTGCCCTTCGGGCCAGGTGAGCTAAAAAGGGGGAGGGGTAAAACTATTGAATGTGGTCCAATCAAACAGAAGGAAAAAAATAAAAATAATAGATAAGAATACTCTTCTAGCTTCACAGTATCCAAATGATAAGAAAACATTCATATAGATAGACAAGAATGAGATTTACAGATCATTTGATAGACATGACTGATTTCCAAATTTTGCCTGTTTTCAGAAAACGGTACTGCTTTAATAGTGGGATTATTTTTATTAATACAACTTAACATTTATTTTAATGGCATTTTTTATGTTCAAATATGGCTACTTGATGAAACTAAGTTAATGATTTATTTTTTTAAGACATGTCATTATTGTTAACACAAAAAATATGTGATTTTGTACTGAATTTTAAAATCATACTAGCAATTTATATGTATAAAAAACATCCTTTTTTTCGTCATTCAAAGGTAATGGTAAACTGGAATTACTTTTCAAATTAGAACTTAGAACGCAAATGAATTATCACTTATACAACTGCCTACAATGCATATCAATTTTAAACATGCAGTATAAGTTAATTTACCCTAAAAGGTCCATGTTCTGAGAGTAAACCTAAATCAGAACTACATCCTGGTCCCCCATTCATCCACAGAACCAGAGGATCTTCTGATGGTTTATTGGCCGACTGTACAAACCTAGAAAAGATAAAGACGATATCTTATTCACTATATATACTCTTTTAGTTGCATTTAAATTGTATGGTATCATCAATATTCATTCAAATAGTGTCAAGTTGTGAAAAACAAAATTGATCAGGTGAAAAATTTAAAGTAGACTACATTCAGATGACACTGAGCATGCTGAAATGTAACTAGTTTACCAACATAAACCATATCCTATGATGTAAAACAATTTGAGTATAAAGTTAAATTTAATAGACAATATACTCTTTTGGCATGCTAGCTCTTATTTTCATCTCAGATACAGGGAACTTAGAATTGATTTTTTTAAAAACTTTTATAAGAAATAATTGAGAAACTCTGATCATGCTGATGCTACAAATAGTAAGAATCATTATATTCAATTTTCTATAAAACTATGATTATTTTGTTTTTATACAGTGTACTTACCAGTAATGCAACTGTTTTGTTCCAGTAGCATTCAAATACCCAGAATACTGTTTCCAATATGGCTGCTTGTGTAGTCCTGGCATATATTTAATTTCATCTGCAGGTGGTGCTCCATAACTCATATGAAGTATCAAACAAATTGTCAACACTAGTACTGTAGTCCACATTTTTTGTGATCTGAAACAAATTTGTTTTCTTTTACATGTGCTGAATAATAACTATCACAGTAGCAGGAAAGATGTGTCTATGGGGATAGATCTAGCTGATATGAGTGAACAAGTATATATATATACAGTACTTTTAAGGACATATTGAGATGAAAGACAAACATGGTCTGATGTCTGTCCTCCCATGACAGACCATGTGTCTGTCTTGCCCTTTAGATAAATTAGGTCAAATAAATAAATATCAACACCTTGGTCATGTGGAATCATAACTTTATATCTTACACATCTTACCAGGTGACTGATAAACATGTTACCTTTTCTACTTACAATGACTTACTGATAATGCAAATGATAAAAATTGACCTCTTTTTCAAAGATAAATTTGATATACAAGTATATTTTTTGTGTTCTTCTTCTTATTACAAAATAAGAACAATAGTTGTCATTTTAGCTAAAAATCATATAAACTTTAATCTGTATATCTGTATCTGACATATGGAGCTACATGTAGTTCAAAGCAAATCTTACAATAACTCCAAATGAGAAAAGTACATATACATATTGTACTCAAAAGATAGGAATTTAACACTTTCAAATAGTAAAACATAAATCCTTCAATACAGTCACAGCACTGTAGGACTCTTATTAAAGAGGGACAAAAGAGACCAAAGGGACAGTCAAACTCATAAATCTAAAACAAACTGACACCATGGCTTAAGATGAAAAAGACAAACAAACAACAGCACACATGACACAACATAAAAAACTAAAGAATAAACAACACGAACCCCACCAAAAAACTAGGGGTGATCTCAGGTGCTCCAGAAGGGTAAGCAGATCCTGCTCCACATCTGGCACCTGTCGTGTTGCTTATGTGATTCATAGTCTGAATTGAGCAGCCATTAGCTACATGTATATAGTTCTATTGACCCATTAACCCCTAATGACGCATATAGGCGTCATGGCGACAACCATTCTTTGATGGCACGTATGACCCTCCATACCTTTTTTCAATTGCCCAACTTGAACTGTGATGATAGTAGGGACTTCAACCAAGCAGTTCATGGTCCATTACCTCTTGTCAGACGTCTGTTCATGAAAATATGGCACTTTGAAAGCCGTTTAAGAGTTCAAAATCGGAAAAACGTTAAAAGTAGCCAAAATCAGGTGGGGGTGGGCATCTGTTGATGGCCACTACTTAACTGGTAGTCATTGTAGGTATACACTATTATCGTAAATGCATGCATAGGTGGTATAGGAACACAAAGAGGTATAATATGGCCAATAGGAATCTAGTCTGTAAAATCTAGGTCACCGTTTTGTCAAAAATCCGTAAAAACGGACATTTAGGCAGACCTGACTTGACGATAATAATTCGCCAGCAAGACACTTAAGTCCCATATACTCCCAGTTAGCATGCATGGACTGCTGTAACTATAGGGTAATACTTGAATGACACAGAAACACAGTCTGGTTAATGTTCACCTCTCAAGGTCGTTTTAAAATCGGAAAATAGACGGAAAATGACCATTTTTCAGTGGGGGTGGGTTCAAACCCACGAGAAATGCTTGGACGAGTACTTTGAAACACATCATAAAAAATGCTACACCAAGAAGAAAGGGCCTTCTAGACAAGATCATTCATAAGCACACAAACCCAAATGCTTATGAATGATCTTGTCTAGAAGGCCCTTTCTTCTTGGTGTAGCATTTTTTATGATGTGTTTCAAAGTACTCGTCCAAGCATTTGGGTTTTGTGGCAGTTGTTTTCTTGTGTGTTGTGCAGGTTTTCTCACTGTAGATCTGGAATCTGACACAGTCACAGATCTGTTCTCATTTGAATTTTGGAGCTGTTTTTGTTCGATTCTAAGTCCTTATTCAACCCAACTTCTTTTTTTATATCTTTCTTCCTTTTTTTCTACTGTTTCTCTGCCACTGCCTTTGTTTTTCTTTATATTGTTTATAAAATTTGGAATTCAAAGTTCTTCTTTCTTTAAGCCTTTTTTTGTTAGCTTGCTTTTGTAGTTTTTTTATTTTGTTTAAGATTGTCCAACTTCCTCTGATCATCTTTTAATTTCAGATTCAGCCAGTATTTGCGGGGTCTCTCTTTCGAAGTCTCTTTCCTTGGTTGATTTCTTCTAGAGAATTTTGCCCTGCTTATTTCAGCAAATCTAGTAGATGTTTTAAGGAATGGAAGTTTTACCAAAAGTTTCTTCATTTTACTAGCTGTCTTTCAATTATCTGTCCTAAAAATAAAGCTAATTTTCATATTTTTCTTAAATTGTTAAATTCATGTCAGGAGTGTGACGAATTACATCTGAATGGTTAATCCTTGAAACATCTTTAAATATACCATTTTAAATCAAAAAATTGTTCTATTTTGTACAAAATTCACTTCCTCACTTTCCTATATGATATTATAGTTGTACACACTTATTTCCTTTGATAAATTTGCATTACTGTGCAAAAAAAATAGAAAAATGACTAATTAAAACTTATTGTGCCAAAACAATCATGATAAATAACACATTTAAGAGGTAAATGATAGGAATATAACTTGGTTTTAACATTTCTAACACAAAGAAACTTGTGGAACTTGTCCTTGTGAAATTATGAATTGACAGAAAATGCCTTAAAAAAAGCGTCACACTCCTGACATATATAATGCACTCCCACATCTATGATATAAACATATCACAGTTGTAATAATTTTTTTTCTTCTCTTTGGAATAGCCACTTCTGAAAAATAAAGAAGAAGAAAATATTTAAGTCCTATGTATTCTTTGGTAGATGTTTAAAGACAGTTGTCACACTCCTGACATTTTTGGGTGCCTCTCTTTGGTGTCCATTAAAACAATAAAATATGTGATTTAGAGCACCAACATACCCTTAATTATAGTGCTAATATACCAATACAAACTTATTTCACATACTGACATTATTGGACTTTAAAACATGGTTACAAGGAAGCTTTAATTTTAAAAGTGTCATTTTTTGAAAGACTTTATTTTTTGTACATACCTTCACAATAAAGGTCAGTGTTTACTTATTTTAAAATTTTATTGGACAAAATTACAAAAATATTTAAGACTAATAATGTAGCAACTACCAGAAATATTTCAGTTTAGCATAAAAACGATCCACTTTTTTCAATACTACTTTGAAAATTTCTAATTTTTTAAATGTCACGCTAAAAGCGTCACACTCCTGACAAAATGGCCTGTTTTTAAAACATTTCTCTGAAGTGGTTTGAGATATCTTCATGAAACTTGGCAGCAAGCTAGCCCTGACTATCCTGCATTACAAATGTATATAACACCTGTGTTATAATTCTAAACTTAACTAATATAAAAATATACCACAAAAAGTAAAAAACCTCATTGTTTTGGAAATGGCCCATTTGTAATTAAACAAGTCCTTACCCAACCATGCATTCCGGCATTTAGTCTCCAATGTAACAATATTTTTATTATTGTTACATTTCCATGTAACCGTAGCCAGCGCCTAGTTTAAATTAACTAGTATCACATGTATTTTATTTAAAACATTTTAAAAGCAAGCAGATTGCCTGTCACCAAAGCAACATAGGAGTGACACTTTTCAAAATTGACATCAAACACACACACACATCAGTAAAAATGTTACATCATACAATTCTTCTTCCACTGTCCACATTCCATGTAGTCATGATCAGGTTGGGAACAACATCTCAAATGAGGGATTACCCCTCAAAGAAATGACTATCCCTTTTATGAGGGGTTAATTTCAAGTATTAATTTATTTATTTTTTAAAACCACTAGCTTTTTAATTATTTCAAAAGAGCACATATAATATTTGCAGAATCTTTTCCCAGGGAACTATACATACATGTAAGAGGACCACTCTTTCAGCATGTTTATAAATGTCAATCCAAATAGAATGATTTTTCACCCTTTATTCAAAGGTTAAAAGCTCAGTTTTTCTTATTAATTTTCTACAGCAGCAAAATGACCCCTTGTCTGAGGGACAGTACCTCATTTAAAGAGGGGAGGGGGGGCAACCTGGTCTCTAAAATAAGGAAATCTTTACTGATAAACCAGGAAGAAATAAAGAAAAAAGTGTATTTACTTTACCACTTATGGTAAAAGTTATGTTATGCACATGGATATGATTATGAGTTAACATATCTATATATTTACCTCATTCAATGAAAAAACCTACAAGAGAAATATTATTCAGTCATGAGATTCTTTTAAAGTTTGATCACGTGAATATTTTTTGCACGTGATATGTAATATATCTGATACCCAACTATTGAAGATTTTAAATATCACATGTTTTTGTTTTTACAATTCATTGCTTTTATAATTATTTGATTTGTTTGAAATTACCCCAAAATAAGAATTATGTTCAACAATATCTGGAGATATGCATTTTTTTGTCTCAATCAAATTTGAAAGAATCATTTGTTGTTTTTTTACTTTATCGTTGGTGATTGGTCTTACAGACGTTCCAGCCAGAATGTTAGACCTACAAATCATTTAAAATCAAGTATAAGTTTGTGAAAATATTACACTACCAACGCACATCAAGGGACACTATTTAAGTTTGTTATACTTTGATGAATCCTATGTTATCGACTTTGCATTAACCTCTTATGAAGTCAAGTAGTTAAACAATAGTTATGAAAGATAAATTCAGTGTGTCTTTTTAGCATAAACAAATAAGGAACGTGGTTGTTTGTTTTCTATTGAGGTTGGAAAGGGTTAATTGTCATATCTTAAATGATTTTGTGTGATAAGAGTTTCAAAAGAACTTGGGTTACCTGTCAACAAGGGGAAGTAATCTCAACATGTGCTAAATTCAAAACCAAAAGCAGACGATTTTACATGTTTGGAGATGATCATATGGGAAGATGAGCCTATTTTCTCGAAAATTCTGGAAACCAGGTACACGACTTTTTCACTCTCCATTGTTTAAGTACTTTACCAAAAATTAAAGCAGCTGTACCCTTTCAGTAAACTTTAAGCTTAACAAATTAATCTCAACTGGCAAACCTTGCAAGAATATATAGGTTGAAAACCAGACTTCAAACGATCCACAAAGTCATAAACAATGAAATTGCAATACCATCCCATGATATTCTCATAGCCAGTCCAAACACAGGCACTTCAACTTATTTTTATCCATTGGAAGACCCACTTATATGAGGCAGGCATTACCTGTGAATTGTAACAATAAAAAAATATTATTGTTACATCGGAGACTAATTGCCGGAATGCAAAGTTGGGTAAGGAACCGATTAATTACGAATGTAACAATAATTATTGAGGCTACGGTTACATTGTGTTATTGTTACATGAAAAACAGCAATGTACGCTAGATTTATTAAATTTTAATTTTCTATAGTTATGTTGCTTAATTCTTTCATATGTACTAAACATGCTAAACAATTATACTTCTAATAATGATAAATAATAAATATTATTATTCAGCAAATGGCGTTTAAATAGTTTTACGTATTAACATACATGTCAAGTGACATGATATTCGCGTGTAATACACGCTTTTTCAACGGTTTACACGCGAGGATTTTGTCACATGGCGTGTACACGCTTTTCACCACTTTACACGCAATTACACGCTTTTTCGTTCTTTTCATTTTTTGGTCGATAGTGATATCGCTATTCTCGGGTTTTTTCCTTATTCGGCGATAAATACCGAAAAATTCAAAGTAATTGTTTGGCTGCCGTATTGTTTATTTTTCTGTATGGACAAACAGTAAAAGGTAAGTAGTTTGTGATTAGTTTTAACGATTTTGTGACTTTCTTTCAAATTCACTTTATAGGGGAAATGTGCACAGAAAGAGGTCACTTGCAGGGCCTGTACCGTCGTCTAAAGTGCCGATTGTTAAGCCAAAACGATGTGTAATGGCAAGATTCAAGATTTATAAATTATATTTTGGAGTTCAAGTTTAAATGATCGAGCGACAAGTAACGCATAATTTGTGCATTCTATGTTGCAATGATAAAAAAAAAGAATACATGTGAGAGGAGAAATACAATGTAGCTATTTGAATAAGCATTTTAACATGTTTATCTAATGGAAATCAAATTTATAAAACATTTTTCTTTTTCAATTTCAGTTTCAAATCTAGCCAACATGGCAACAGATTTCTACAGGCCATGGGGATAAAAATATCACAGAACTGTTGGATCAGCTCTCATAGTACCAGCTTTCTTCTGATGAACTACCCAGTTTTAACCAGACAATAGCAATGGAGCAATGGCAGAGATAATAGATGACATTTTACATTGCCAAAAAAAAAATCATTATGACATTCTTTCAAATCTTGATGAAGCTAATTCAGTTGGAGAGCCTTTTCAATTATAAAGATATTGACACTGAATTCTGATCAGAACTTGACTATGTTACACTTGTATTGTGTGCTGTTATCAAATAAATGTAACTAAACTTGAAACTGGCAGTCGTTTTGAATATGTGCCTAGTGGTGGTGCTTTAAAAGCAACATACATGTAACAGACCACTGTTTAATACAATAAAAGTTCACAGTAGAATATATATTGTTTTTTTTATATTCACAAATTTGTATGAAATTATGAACATTACCACATTCATATTAACAAGTCCGCATCTACGTCACGCGTTTTCACACGCTTTTTGACATGTCATGTCATGTCATGACATGATTTCCCATTGTCAGAGGTTGACATGTATGCGTATTAATGGTTTTGATGTTCTTAAAGGTACAACTTAAGGTTCATGTGGACCCTATGGCTAAAATGGCCGTATTTTCACCTTAAAATTTTCTCTGAGTACAGGCAAACCTGTGCATCTGAAAAAGTTTTAAGGCATGGCATGCCCTAGATAAATAGAATTCAAATGCATTGTATGATTTAGAAAATTTATAACTTAACTGGATTTTGCCATACACTTTTTTTCGTCTCTGCAGAAGATGATAAAATTAACAAACAGTTGAGTTTACCTTGATATGGTCCACTCAGGTACACAGTTTAAATAACCAATTATTGTCAGGTATCTAGTGTCCATCTAATGTCCATGTCAATTAAAAATGCTCACTTTAATTTTTACCTGTGGGGAAGTTCTCAAACCTGTTTCCCAACTTAGTTTATTTTGGCACCTTCTGGAGGAATGAAAAAAAGTGCACGGCAAAATCCTGGTAAGTTTTTATTTTTCTAAAACATAAAACATACTAAAAATTCATTTATCTAGGGCATGCTATGCCTGAAATGTTTTACAAATGCGCAGGTTTGTCTGTACTCAGAGTAAATTTTGAGGTTAAAATACGGCCATTTTAGCCATAGGGTCCACATGAACCTTAAGATTAGTAGTGCAAAAGGCGAAAAATGGTTTGCTGTTGAGAACTCGGGCTGAGAAAAGTGTTCACTTTTTTAAGTATTGAACTGCACATCTACTCTTATTACTGTCATTATACTTTGAACAATGGATGAAGAGATTCCTATTACCAATTTTGTTTTGGATGAAAAATTTTAAACTTGGGATGCGTTTGATACGAAACTGAAACAATATCAAGAAACAAAATTTCTTACAGCTATAGGAACAAACTCTGAAAAAAATGATACATCAAAAACAAGGTTTGCTAACTGCTAAGTTGGAGCTGAAATTTGAGGTAAACCTAAAATCCGTAATGGACGGCAGTGCGATCATATTGAAAGACGACATGAAACTATATCACATGCTTTCAACCAAAATATTGGATGAGGAAGTATTTCTCACCAGAAGCATGGCACACATTAAAGGTTGCCTTATCTTCTAAAAGGAATATTGCAGAATAGAATTGCACGGTATGCAATACAGACGTTCGTAATGCGGCATCACTGGTGTGTGATGGCTGCTTGGAGTGGATTCATCAAAAATGCGTCGGACTTAAACATGCTCCAAAACCACTTACTCGGGATATGTAGAAACTGTCATTGTAAATACAAAAATAAAGAAATTGTATGTAATAATTGTATGTATTGTAAATATAAAATAAACGTCATCAATTTTTATAAATTAGTACATATTACAAGTCCCATCGTACATTGCTGTTTCAAGTTCATGTAACAATAACGCTATGTAACCGTAGCCTCAATATTTATTGTTACATTCGTAATTAATCAGGTCCTTACCCGACCATGCATTCCGGTATTTAGTCTCCAATATAACAATAATATTTTTATTATTGTTACATTTCCATGTAACCGTAGCCAGTGCCTTATTAAAAATGATTGGGTGTTGAGTTCCTTCCTATATTTGTTGATATGTTAATAAATATACATTTTATTCAAAGTCTCATGCAAACAAGACCGGAAACAGAAGAAGACCGGAAACGGAAGTAGATCTGAAAAAAAAGTTAACGATTTTGAGTTCATTAGTACAATGAAAAATTCGGGAAATTTTCTCTAATTTTTTTTTTTTTTTTATTGATTTTTCTACCGTAATTGGGGACTTCGTCCCCATATCATTGTATCAACGTAAATATATGTTGATAGTGGATCTTCCCATGGATAGAAACAAGTGCCTGTGAGTCCAAAACAAGATCTACAAAACAACAAATATACAGACAACTTGATGCATCAACAGGTTTAAGTGCTCCTATACTTTAGCCAAACAAAAAAAGGGGTCTCATAATTTGGGAGGTTCTGATCCGGGATCACGCTGATTGTTTCTTCAGATTCCGGTATCCCACTTTCACTTTGTACGTAAGCAATTCTCATTTCTTTTGTAATTTCCCGTGTGCTGCTGTTCTTCATTTCCCGTTTTCACGGCACAATAATTAGAAAATAGAAATAATTACACACATTTAAATAAGGTTTTTATTTGATTACATATATATCAAAAGTCTGAGTTAGAATTTTATGCAGTCACTTTTGTAATAATCATTTTGAAACATTCCTTAGGCTTATCAATACATTAATGACATTTTAAATAGAGATTCATTTGCAAATAATTTTATCAGGGTTGACAAAAACCCGGGTTTTATGAGTATTGCCCAGCCCAGTGGGAAGTACTGGGAAAACCCGGTTTTACTGGGTTTTACTGGGTAGTACTGGACAATACTGGGGAATATAAGATACTGGACTGAATTTTAAAGAGGATTCAGTAATCAAACACAAATACAATTCATTTAAGATATATATACAAGATATACAAACCTATTTTAAATCATAAATAAGTTTACTTGTTTGAGTCTTATATATGCATGCATGTAATACATTTGAGAAAGAATTATTCTTACAACTCTGAGATTTTTTTTCAACTAAATATAGGTACATGTAGTATGAAGTATTTAAAAATTACATGTAAGAAAAAATATTTTGAAATTATTTATATACATGTACATGTGCAAATGTACAAAACTCATTAATAAGTTATTATTCAGATTAGAACACAAATATGTTTATATAACAATAATCGGCCTTTTCATTTATGTGAACTCCAATACTCGAAAGAGGTGTGCCTACATTGGCAGAACATATACTACAGATTTCTATAAGAGTTAATGACAAGACCCTCTACGGTGTTCAATGTTTAGCAATCATAATTGCATATATAGCAATTTAATATACAATACTCATAAACCCAGTCTGCATGGTTAGGCACTAGTCCGATGCCCCAGACTAGTAAAACTTCATTCGGACTAGTAAGTTTTTGCCAAACTTTGTTTGGACCAATAAGAAAAATGTCTGAATATTGGTCTCCAGACTAGTAGTTGAAAAAGTTTTTGGTAAACCATGTAAACACTGCAATAAAATGTTGTTTGTTTTTTTTTAAATTGATACTTATTTATTCCAAATATTTCCTGTTAACAATTTCCTCAGTTGCCCAGGATGCAAACTCAGTCTGCACCGTTAGCCACCAGTCCGATGCCCCAGACTAGTAAAATTTCATTCAGACTAGTAAGTTTTTGCAAAACTTTGTTTGGACCAATAAGAAAAATGTCAGAATATTGGTCTTCGGACTAGTAGTTGAAAAAGTTTTTGGTGCAGACTGCAAACTGTGGATTCCCGTTTACATTTAAACCAACTGTCTGGGAAGCAGGAGGCTGAAAAAGTGCACTGTATTCTCAGAAAATAATAGTATACAAGTGTATGTAATAATACTTATATTCTTTTATATGACAATGAGTAAAAAAGGGATATATCTTTCTAGAATGTAATACTAGTGATAAATAATATAACATTATAACATAAACAAGTGCACCTATAAACCGGATTCACATAACATTATAACATAAAATGTTTAGATTATTGAAACAAAGCTTCAAAATTAACAAGGAATTGGGCAAATGTTGCATTTTGCCTACATAAAATTCAAGTGGAAAAGAGAATGAACTTGATTTTTTAATCTGCTAGAAATGACTCTCAATTGGTTATCTGTCATTGTCGGTAAAAAATGTATATATTTAGCTATAATACTATGAAACTACAACAAGTCTTTACTATTTTCCGTTGAAATAAGCTTAAAAATTCATATTGCCTGGTATTGCCCAGTATTACCTGTTTCTGGGAGTATTGCCCAGCCCAGGAAAACCAGGGCCCAGTAAAACCTGGGCGGGTAATACTTTGCCAACAACCCTGTAATTTTTAGAGTAAGGGTCATTGAAAGCTTGTTCCTGCTCATCTACCTTTTGGTTAAGCTTATCAAACCATTAATGAGTGGACACGTTGACTAGAGACTTACTTGCACAAAATATTTGGAATTTTTTACATATGCATGTTTTTGCTTATCATTTATTGGTAGGCTGCTCTTCAACTAATATTGGCAACTTCATGTGAGTTTACAAAATTACTATGTATTGTCTTGCAAAGTCATGCAAATCATCATAATTAAGTATACATTTTTGTTTTGTTTTAGGGACAGAGGCACCAGATTCTGCTTTAAATGAGGAAAGAAAATCTACAAATGAGGATTCAGGGACCACAGTGATTTATAATCCTAACAGATCGTTATCTATAGAACAGCAAAGACAAAAACTTCCAGTGTTTAAAGTATTGACATTACTTGAGAAAGCAAATACTATTTCAAATCTAATTGCTATATAGTGTTAACTTCAATTTTCATAACACCTATCTGTCAAGTTTCAGAAATCTTGACAAATGACACAATTTTATCTTTCAAAAAGTTGGACGTCAAGAGAAATTGTGTTGACACATTTAGTCCAGTAGGAAATTCAACTTTCACAGACTTCCATATATATGATATGTATGGTCAATTGTACTTTGCAACTGGATCTTTGGATTACCTGCTAAATTGATTGCTGGTAATTTACAGGGTTTAAGCATACTTTCTCCTTGGAACTATATGAATAGCTGATGTAATTAGTGTGCTTGATCTATATATGCATATGATTTTAAATCCTCAGATGTTTATTACCTATACATACCTATACATTCAATCATATTACTCATTATTGAACTAAAAATCCTTTTATTTTTGCAGTTAAGAAATCATATTTTGTATTTACTGGAGAAATATCAAACTGTAGTGATTGTTGGTGAAACTGGATGTGGAAAGAGTACACAGATTCCACAGGTAAATCATATACATGTAGATTCTACCACTGCATCGAGTGTGATACGATATTTATCCACTCAAGACAGTTATATTTTCAAATTTAGAACGCGAGGCTCACTTGAGCGTTTTAAATCTTTAAAATTTAACTGTCAAGAGTGGATAAATATCGTATTACACGAGATTTGGTCGTAGAATCTGTTTCTCTAATGATTTTCAAACAATATGCAGGCAACTGTATTCCTTCTTTTTGAAAGATCTGCAAAAAGTTGTGTTCTTTCTATGAGATGTCATCAGGCATGGTCACCTTTTTTTATGCCGTCACAATAGGAAATTCAGAGGACAGCAAGAAAATTTGACGTAATAATGGGAATTTAACCAATGAAGAACTGTGATCAAACGAACCACACGTTCATTATTTTTTTTTATACAATGGGTGCAGAAAGGGATAAATTGACGAAGAATTAAAGAAAACATTATATTAGATTCCTAATGCATTTTATAAGTATATCTTATAGATGACATTTTTGTACACATATTCTTTAGTTTAATCAACCTTAAGACATTTTTATACCAATCTTCTTTAGATATATTAAAAAAAGGAAAGGTATGACTGACAATGACACAAGTATCCACCAGGTTATGTTATGGCCTCCAACAATGAGCAAAACCCATATCATATAGTTAGCCAGGAAAAGCCACGACATCAAAAACGTAAAACAATTGAAGAGAGAAAAAAACCAGCAATCTGATATATATTATTAGTGGTGAGACTTTAATAAAATATTGAATCTGATTCTTAAAAAAAGTTGAAATGAATCTGATAGACAACAACTACTGAAATACAGGCTCCTACCTTATAAATTATATTAATAATATCTTCAAAATCCAAATACCTCAGGAAAATCTAATTATGTCATGTATGTGGCAACCATATATCTGCTTCATTTTTTCTAGAAATTTGATAAAAACATATTTGCTAGTTAATAGATGTTTTTAACCAGAGAAATTTATGTATTACTGAAAAATTATTACACCAGGGTTTTCGATATCACAAACTAGTCAAAACATTTACTAAATTTTATCATCGGTATAAAGACATCATTCGTAAATATAGCTCAACATGCAGACTTCTAATACGTTCAGGTATTTCACATCCAATTTTTTATGGTAATATTCTTTATAAAGCACAAAGGTGTCAGTATTCACCTCAGAAACTTATAAAACCTTTGAATAGACTTATTAAGAAGGGATATAATTACGATACTGTTGTCAAGTCATTAAAGATTGCATATTTTGGCGTTAATATTGAGTCACTGATAAGGTCTTTGCAGCGGAACTAAACACATTTATTCTAAAAACAGTTGTTGGCATGACACGGGTTATGTTCTTCTCATATATGTTATGATGGTATGATACTAAACCCCTAACGGGAAGGATTGTGCCTGATGTTCATATGATGAAATCATAATCTTTCAGTCAGTTTAATTGAAGTCTGGAGCTGGCATGTCAGTTAACTGCTAGTAGTCTGTTGTTATTTATGTATTATTGTCATTTTGTTTATTTTCTTTGGTTACATCTTCTGACATCAGACTCGGATTTCTCTTGAACTGAATTTTAATGTTCGTATTGATATGCGTTTACATTACTACATTGGTTAGAGGTATAGGGGGAGGGTTGAGATCTCACAAACATGTTTAACCCCGCCGCATTTTTGCGCCTGTCCCAAGTCAGGAGCCTCTGGCCTTTGTTAGTCTTGTATTATTTTAATTTTAGTTTCTTGTGTACAATTTGGAAATTAGTATGGCGTTCATTATCACTGGACTAGTATATATTTGTTTAGGGGCCAGCTGAAGGACGCCTCTGGGTGCGGGAATTTCTCGCTACATTGAAGACCTGTTGGTGACCCTCTGCTGTTGTTTTTTATTTGGTCGGGTTGTTGTCTCTTTGACACATTCCCCATTTCCATTCTCAATTTTATTTAACATCATGATTGTGTTTATTTTCAGTATTTATTAGAAGCAGGATGGGCAGAGAAAGGTTATATGATTGGAGTAACTCAGCCCAGGAGAGTAGCTGCTGTTACAGTAAGATTTATATTGTAAATTATTACCCAAGAGCAATGCTCAAATCTCACTTTGGCCATTGTCTCAGCGGCAATGTTTAATTGATTGAACAGGTGTATGGTAGAGTTTTACAATTTAGTTACTCTCCAAACAGCCAGAGATTTTTTTCACCAATATCACTGACTGTCTTAACGTTTATCATATATATATGTCAATTTCCCAATCTCAATAGTCACTGTGGGCGATCTTCCTGAAAAGAAAATAGTCGCTTGGTTGACAACAATTTCTTTTTCTAGACTAACTATTAGCAATGACTAGAAATTTGGGGAAAAAATTATAGGGTTGGAAGGTAATCAGAAAGAACATTTTAATACCCCATCTACAATAATAAGCGGCATATTATTTTCTAACTGTCTTTAAGTTATCCATTTTGCCAAGATTTTGCTGTTAATAGAACATAAAAATGTGATAGAGTGAATGTTGGGATAATAACTTATCTTCCTTTAAGTTAGTAATGTGATTTGTTGTTGACAGGTAGCAAGCAGAGTAGCAGAAGAAAGGGGCTCAATATTAGGGGCTGAAGTAGGCTACACCATTAGATTTGAGGATTGCTCAGAGGAAAAAATTACCAAAGTTAAGGTAGGTCATGCAACTCAAACTTGAAAAGTGAATGAGAAAATAGCAAATGGAAAGTTCTCTGTCTAACCTATACAGATGGTTGGGTAAATAAACAAGTTTTTTAATTGTTTATTTTTTTTAAAGTTCAAAAAATGTTTGAATTTAGTATAGTTGTAGTTTAATGCTTTTGCTGGGTTAGAATCTCATTAAAATGTAAAACCTTTATCTATTTGTAGTCATTTGTTTCAATAGCAGTCCTATAAAAATGTTTTTTTTCTATTTTCAGTTTCTAACTGATGGATTGTTAATTAGAGAGATCATGGGAGATCCACTTCTGAAAAAGTACAGGTAAAAGGATTTAGTTAAGTTTTATATAAAATCAGTATTAAACAGAGATAACAGTTAATTCATTTAACTTTGCGGTCGTGCCAAATTTTGATTACAACCTTTAGAAAATTTGTCATACCTTAAACTTTTAAATTTGTTGTTCACCTTTACCCATGAAAAAGACAAAAATTGATATACAATCAGTAACAGTAGCTACTAAATAGTTATGGCATATAATTTTCTGGCTTGTCCATTTGAATTATCTCCCTTGAGTTAGTATTTTCTGATGTGAAATGATTTCATTCTTGTATTTTCGTTTCATCTGCCTATTGTAAAATCTATGTTTTTTAGTTACCTTTTTTGTCAATTTAATTTATTTCCGCTTTCATATTCTAATTTTTGTATTACAGTGTGATAATGTTAGATGAAGCTCATGAGAGGTCATTGAATACCGATATAATCCTTGGACTACTGAGAAAGGTAACACAATTGATTCCTTAAGTGTGCCTAGGAAAATGAGTTGGTTTAGTGCTTGAATATCGCTAAAGTTAAAATCACATTTCAGTCTAAAATGACAAAATTGCAATAGTAAACAAGCGCAATAATTCCTGATATCAGCACACATTTGAATTGACATCTGGATGTTTCTCTAATGTTGTTGGATTAAAACATGATAATTGTCAGATATTTTATTTGTTGTAGGTTCAGAAAAATATATATCTCTGGTTGTCTCATGTTCCTTAATTAAAGCTATACTTATTTTACCATTTCATAATCATAATGAATTTATTTACATTTATGATATTAATAATGTAAAGTATATGTTTCTATACATTTTAAGATTTGGAATACCCTGATAATGCTTAGATTGAACTTAATAACACTACCTTTGTAATGTGTGTTTTCAAATAACGTTTAAAACTCATAAGTCGAAGACCAGGTGATGTTTTTTTATTTTTATATATAAGTATTATATTTGTCTTGTAATGGTGTTAATTAAAAACAAAATTACAAAATTTTTATCAATATTTCTGCAATTTATAATCTTAACAAAAGACAAACTGGAACTTTTTTTTTATTCATTTAAAACATTTTTTTTTTAAAAATACTTGTTCAAATTTTCTTCCTTTTAAAAATGTTTTGATGGCTATATAAGGGAGATAATATATGTAACTTTGATATGTTGATATGTGTGTACACAATAAATGTGTCACTTCTCAGGGAACAACAATTTGATTTTTATATAAAGAAAAGGTGTATCCATGGTTAAGATTATGCTCAGCATTGAGCACATCTGCCATCAAACTTAAATCAAAAATAAAAAGCAAACAAAAACATCAACAAATCAAAGTACTGAAGTACTGAACATCGGAGGACCTCAAGTTATATGTTGAATTATTGATAAATGACAGGTGTTTATATAATACCTGCCAGACAGATATGTTCACCTTACAATATAGTGCCAATAATATAATTTTCTATCATATCTGAGATACTGACTTAAACTAGGAAACTTTAAATTTGTGAATTATCACCGATTACATGGTCAAATGAGAACTGTTAGATTGGCATTATGAGCATATAGTTGCACACATACAAAAATCGTTAGCGTATAACTTATAATAGAGAATCAACATAGCAAACAATTCTTCAAGTAGCTATATACATGTAGTCACTCACTGAACTATGAAAAAGAGGTTCAAGACAATCATATTAAAACAGATAAATTGTAATATTGGGGCGAAAGATACCAGATGAACAGCAAACTCATAAATCAAAAATAAACTTACAATTCCATGACTAAAACTGAAAAAGTCATACAGACAAATTATAGTACACTAGAAACAACATAGAAAACTAAAGACTGAGCAACACGAACCCCACCAAAACTTGGAGGGTGATCTCAGTTGCTCCGGATGGGTAAGCAGATCCTGCTCTACAAATGGCATTTATTAACAATGTTTGTACATGTAGTATTCAGGTCTTCTATTTTCTGAAACATTTAGCTTTTGGATCAATTTCTAATGTTAACACAGCTAGATTACTATCTGTTATTCTAGATTTTTGTTGCAGTCGACACAAACTTTTTAAATTTTCATAAATAGCTTCACTGAGTTATCTTTGTTTTATTGTTACACTTCAAATCATTTATCCATTATATTTAAAAAAAAATCAGCAGCTATATATAGGTTTTGTTTTCTAATTATTTAATGGTTCATTGTAAATATTACAATGCTTTATATATGTAATGATGGTATTTTTTGTTATAAATTGAATTTCACAACATCTGGTTAGTTTGTCAACTGTTAGGTTTTTTTATATGACCGCAAAAATTGAAAATTTTTTGGTCGTATATTGGTATGACATTGACAGCGTCGTCGTCCGAATTCTTTTAGTTTTCGCACTTTAACTTTAGTAAAATTAAATAGAAATCTATGAAATTTTAACACAAGGTTGATGACCACAAAAGGAAGGTTGGGATTGATTTTGGGAGTTTTGGTCCCAAAATTTTAGGAATTAAGGGCCAAAAAGGGCCCAAATAAGCATTTTCTTGGTTTTCGCACCATAACTTTAGTATAAGTTAATAGAAATCAATGAAATTTAAACACAAGGTTAATGACCTCAAATGGAAGGTTGGGATTTATTTTGGGAGTTGAGGTCCCAACAGTTTAGGAATTAGTGGCCAAAAAGGGTCCAAATAAGCATTTTTCTTGGTTTTTGCACTATAACTTAAGAATACGTGAATAGAAATCTATGAAATTTAAACGCAAGGTTTATTACCATAAAAGGAAGGTTGGGATTGATTTTGGGAGTTTTGGTCCCAACAGTTTAGGAATAAGGGGCCCAAAGGGTCCAAAATTAAAATTTGTTTGATTTCATCAAAAATTGAATAATTGGGGTTATTTGATATGCCGATTCTAACTGTGTATGAAGATTCCTAATTTTTGGTCCTGTTTTCAAATTGGTCTACATTAAGGTCCAAAGGGTCCAAAATAAAACTTAGTTTGATTTTAACAAAAAATGAATCCTTGGGGTTCTTTGATATGCTGAATCTAAAAATGTACTTAGATTTTTGATTATTGGCCCAGTTTTCAAGTTGGTCCAAATCGGGGTCCAAATTAAACTTTGTTTGATTTCATCAAAAATTGATTAATTTGGGTTTTGTTATATGCCAAATCTAACTGTGTATGTAGATTCTTAATTTTTGGTCCTGTTTTCAAATTGGTCTACATTAAAGTCCAAAGGGTCCAAAATTAAACTAGTTTGATTTTAACAAAAACTGAATTCTTGGGGTTCTTTGATATGCTGAATCTAAACATGTACTTAGATTTTTGATTATGAGCCCAGTTTTAAAGTTGGTCCAAATCAGGATCCAAAATTATTATATGAAGTATTGTGCAATAGCAAGACATTTTCAATTTCACAGTATTCAGCAATAGCAAGAAATCTTCAATTGCACAGTATTGTGCAATAGCAAGAAATTTTCAATTGCACAGTATTACGCAATAGCAAGAAATCTTCAATTAGCAAGTATTTTCAATTGCACAGTATTGCGCAATAGCAAGAAATATCTATAAATTGCACAATATTGTGCAATAGCAAGAAATTTTCGAAAATTGGAGTTATATTTCTTTGTCCAGAATAGTAGTTGAATCAACTTAAATCATTGTTTTATACAATATACAATGTATATTCACTTTTACTACCAACTGATAAATTATTTTAACAATCTTTACCAAGTTCAGTGATAACAAGCACCTTTTTTACATTTTAATATTTTATGATGTATTTAAATGAATAGTTATTATTGCAAACTCCATTAGAAATTTGAATTGAGATCAGTTTTGGAATAAGAGATGGGGGGATGTGAAAAAAAATTGGGGGGGGAGGGGTTAAATTTTTCTCATTTCAGATTTCATAAATAAAAAAAAATATTCTTCAAACATTTATTTGAGAGGATTAATATTCAACAGCATAGTGTATTGCTCAAAGGCAAAACAAAAATTTTAAGTTCATTAGACCACATTCATTCTGTGTCAGAATTACTGGTATATTGTTACATTTGTCATTTCAACTGTCAGATTTATGTATAGTATTTTTCTGATTGTAAAAATGTTGTATGGTAAGCTTTATTTCGTTTTCATCATTTTGTCTAGAGCTTGTGTCTGATTACCAATCATACCTCCCTTTTCATTTCCTTTTTAAGGAATAATGACAACAGTTTGGTTTTAATTTTCATTTATGTATGTACATGTAATAATATAGTATATATATAATCTCATTCCATCATTAATATTGGTCATTGTTGGTATATATTTATCTTTAAGTTTAACAATGTACTGTGGAAGAGCTATCTTCTAACATATACTTAGTATTATGGTTATTGTGAAACCACTGATTCAAAGGACACGGTTCACTTATTGCCCAAAATGCCCTAAAATAAAATATAAACTAAAAAAGTTCACAATTTGGTTTGTAAATGGGTCTATTTCAAAAGTCTTAATGCTCAATAAATCAGTTCTTTTCATAAAAGTACATTATATGTTCCAAATTAGGCCCATTTTGGACATTTTGTCAAAATGTGATGATTTTGGGCAATTTTCAGACCCTAAAGAACTGGCTGCCACCTACGATCCAAAATGTTTTGTAACCAAAAGAATCCAAATCTGATATATAATTCATCAATATAAAAACTTTGTGGATCTTGAATGGCAGCCAAGGTTAATTATGCCAAGACAATTAAAGTTTTGGACAAAATTGACCTAAAATGCAATTAATGTATAATTAACCTATAGCTGTACAATGTAACCTCTGGGAATGAAACAAGAGTATAAATCTTAATAACCAAAAATTATACAATAGTTATCAGCCAATATAAATGCCTAGGATGGGAATCAAACCCACATACACCAACTCTGTTATCCCGTTATTTTTAAATGAACAATGAGGAGGGAGCTGAATGCACACCCTTTTCAAGAACTTCATGAATGGTAATGTGTAGTCCTTTTTAGCTCACCTGAAAAATCTTTTCCTCTGAAACTACTGGGCCAAATTTAACCAAACTTGGCCATAATCATCATTGGGGTATCTAGTTAAAAAAATGTGTCCGACCATGGCTAAAAATAGAACATAGGGGTAAAAATGCAGTTTTTGGCTTATAACTCAAAAACCAAAGCATTTAGAGCAAATCTGACATGGGGGTAAAATTGTTCATCAGGTGAAGATCTATCTGCCCTGAAATTTTCAGATGAATCAATCATTCCGTTGTTGGGTTGCTGCCCCTGAAATGGTAATTTTAAGGAAATTTTGCTGTTTTTGGTTATTATCTTGAATATTATTATAGATAGAGATAAACTGTAAACAGCAATAATGTTCAGCAAAGTAAGATTTACAAATAAGTCAATATGACCAAAATGGTCATATGACCACTTCAGGAGTTATTTCCCTTTATAGTTAATTTTTAACCATTTTTCGTAAATCTTAGTAATCTTTTAGAAAAATCTTTTCCTCTGAAACTACTGGGCCAAATTTAACCAAACTTGGCCATAATCATCATTGGGGTATATAGTTAAAAAAATGTGTCCGGTAACTCGGCCAACAAACCAAGATGGCCGCCATGGCTAAAAATAGAACATGGGGGTAAAATGCAGTTTTTGGCTTATAACTCAAAAACCAAAGCATTAGAGCAAATCTGATAGGAAGTAAAATTGTTGATCAGGTCACGATCTATCTGCCCTGGAATTTTCAGATGAATCGGATAATTGGTTGTTAGGTTGCTGCCCCTGAATTGGTAATTTTGAGGAAATTTTGCTGTTTTTTTGTTATTATCTTGAATATTATTATAGATAGAGATAAACTGTAAACAGCAATGATGTACAGCAAAGTAAGAACTAAAAATAAGTCAGTATGACCAAAATAGTCAATTGACCCCCTAAGGAGTCTTAAAATTTGAGAATTTTCAATAACATTTTCCACTGAAAGTACTGTTATAGATAGAGATAATTGTAAGCAGCAAAAATGTTTAGTAAAGTAAGATCTACAAACACATCACCATCACCAAAACACAATTTTGTCATGAATCCATCTGTGTCCATATAGTTGGAACCCCCCTTTGTCCTGGGTTAGGACCCCCCTCCCCCCTTTTTAAAATGTCTGGATCTGCCACTGTGTATTGTCAAAATTATACAATACTTTTAGAAAGACTTATAAAAAAACAGGACATTTACTCTATATTTATCATGTTTATATCTCCAAGACTGTAATGATTTCCCCAATATATCTATAGGTAGTAAATTAGGTACAGACTTGCAGGCACTTGTTTCTGTCAATTAGGGGTTTACTATCCACACCTGTATGACAAATCACAAAATCACTTAATTTGTCGAACGGGTGTGGATAGTAAACCCCACATTGACAGAAACAAGTGCCTGTGTACCGATTACGCCACTTAGGGTTATCAGTATTATAAAATGTGAAACCCAGACTCCGACATTTTAGTGTGAAGAAAGACGAAGATTCTCTGAATATGACATAATATAAACAATAAAATCAACCAATAATTACATGTTACTTACATATTCAAAGTCATAACAAAATTCGCGTTTTTCATTCCAGTTTTTACAAGGGACATAATTTACATATACTAATGCAACAAACTTAGTTGGAGAAGGAGCGAAAATCCGAAACAATATCTTAAAAAAAAGAAAATAGTTTCATGTCGTGTGTGTCTAAGTGATTTACTTGTTATTTACGAAGAAAAGAAATTAAACTCCAAAAATTGTTGAGATCTAATAAAAAAACCAAATTGTTGCAATAAAGAATATACAAAAAATAAACTTATCTTCAAAGGCCTTGCATGTTCTGCTGGTATTTTCAAAATGGCGACAGGGGACGCTAAAAGAGAAATTATTTTCATATTGTGCTAGATTAAATATTCCTGGTTTTGCTATGATAATGTGATAGACAAATTTGCTATAAACAGTTTAAACAAGTTACTTAAAATCAAATAATTGATATATTCCTGTATTAATTGATCGCCTCTCATGTTTCTTCAAGCTCGCTGTTGATGAATGCGCATTCGTGGTATTCATCCGCAACTTCAATTTTTCAGTACGTCATTGATATTAAAGATTGTTTGACTAATATACTAATATTTGTAACTACAAAACATTTCCATATTATTAATTTGTATTTAATAAAAAGAAATTTTCTGAGTATCCATTGAAAACATGAATTTAAAAGAAGCGATAAGGAATTTTATTTTGCACTTTATTATGTTTGCAGATCTATAATTTTTATAGCTCGGTTATCATTCCAAAACTAATTTGAATATATGCAAATTAGGCAGAAAATAAGCCGATGGCAAATTTACACCTGAGGCCCTGACGGTCCTCAGCTCTAAAAACAGTTTGCCTTGACATTTGTTTTAAGAAAGTTAAAATTGAAATAAACATGTTAATTATTTAACTCTTTATTATTAAATGAAATTATCTGCTAAATTGTACATGAAGAATTTTTAGAAATAATTGCTATGTTTCAGTGAATGTGAAAACATAAACATTCTTCACCTTAATTAAACTTGAAATTTATCATGTTCTGTACATTTTCAATATGGTTTTAAATCACATTAGCCGTTCCGATGGTTGTCAAAGATTAGAAGTGAATTAACGTGCACATTAATTTCAATATTTATGTTAGTAGAAATATACATTTGTTACATGATTTATTTGCCATAGTAGTAAATAATTTGTAATAATTTCTTATACTTAAATATTTAAATATTTCGAAATGATTTAAAAAAAGTTCTTGCTTTCAGATTCAGAAGAAAAGGACAGACTTGAGAATAATTATTGCATCAGCTACATTAGATGCAGAGGTATATTATGAATACAGAAAAAGAATTTATATACAAATTCCAAGTTATAAAAGTTAAATATTTCAGGATCAAATTTTGATTTTATAATACACTTTTTCTGCAAACATTTAACTAGTACATTTATTAGAATCAATACTCAATTGCTCTGTTAATGTTACATCCTGCTGAATATTATACTTAAATGAAGTTACAAAATTACTATACATCTGTTGTAGGGTTGTCACTGACTCAGACGTACTTATAAATATAATTATTTTCTGTGACTGTATCTTACATTAATTTGTAGGATCCTTTACTATAGATAATTTAGCTGATCTGTAACAATAACATCTTCATGCCTTATATATCATGTACTGCAGTACGCCGCTAGATTAAAACTGACGTGGAAAGGTAACACACGGCCAGCGAAAGCTCTTTTTTTGAGAGCCCAGGTGGTCGTGTGGTCTAGCGGGACGGCTGCAGTGCAGGCGATTTGGTGTCACGATATCACAGTAGCATGGGTTCGAATCCCGGCGAGGGGAGAACCAAAATTTGCGAAAGCAAATTTACAGATCTAACATTGTTGGTTTGATGTTTAGACGAGTTGTATATACATTATGTACACAGCCATGTATCACCATCATTGATGGCGATCCGATGGATACATCTGTTGTAGGGTTGTCACTGACTCAGACGTACTTATAAATATAATTATTTTCTGTGACTGTATCTTACATTAATTTGTAGGATCCTTTACTATAGATAATTTAGCTGATCTGTAACAATAACATCTTCATGCCTTATATATCATGTACTGCAGTACGCCGCTAGATTAAAACTGACGTGGAAAGGTAACACACGGCCAGCGAAAGCTCTTTTTTTGAGAGCCCAGGTGGTCGTGTGGTCTAGGCTGCAGTGCAGGCGATTTGGTGTCACGATATCAAAGTAGCATGGGTTCGAATCCCGGCGAGGGAAGAACCAAAATTTGCGAAAGCAAATTTACAGATCTAACATTGTTGGGTTGATGTTTAGACGAGTTGTATATATATATATATATATATATAAGAAGATGTGGCATGATTGCCAATAAGACATCTATCCACAAGAGACACAATGACACAGAAATTAACAACTGTAGGTCATTGTACTGCCTTTAACAATGAAATGAGAAGAGCCCATACTGACTATCTATAGAAGGCTCTGAAATAACAAATGTAAAGACAATTCAAGCAAGGAAAACTAACGGTCTAAATAATGTACAAAAACAAATATGTAACACAGCATATGTATTTCATCCATGTTTTTTTTTTAGCAAAAGATTCTTGTTTTCTTCCTTCATCATACAAAATTCTCTTCTAGTATAAAACATGAATAAAGTTCAACCATTAGTGCTGTACAGTACAACCCTGATATCATATTCACAACAGAAGAACTTTTGTTTATTTTGTACAAGTGTTATAATTTTTGTAGTTTATCAAACTCACAAATTTTAGAACATGATAGTCCCTAACAGAATTTATTTTTTTGCATTGATTTATCAATTTGCATAATTTTAAGCAACAAGTTCCAAACCCATGATCAGTTGATATTTTGGAAAACCTGGAAAGGAGACTTATGAATACAATTTGTTCACTGTACAGGTTCTTACCCTGAATACAATAATTTTTTGAACAAGATTTTTTCCATTTTGTTGTCATATTATCATTATTCACAGTCCCTTTGTAAGATAGCCATTTAATGTGAAATATTTCTTTGTCTGTTTTTTTCCCCATACTTATTATGATCAAATATTATTTTGGTACAAATTGATGGATTTGGATGTGTATTAACATTATCACTTTTTTACTTCAGGAAATGAGAGATTTCTTCAACAATAATGAAACTGGAGATAAGAGGTAAGAGTAAAATGTATAATAACAAATATACTGAACTCTGAAGAAAATTCAAAACAGAAAGTCCATAATCAAATGGCAAAATCCAAAGCTCAAAAACATCAAACGAATGGAGAACAGCTGTCATGTTCCTGACTTGGTACAGGCATTTTCTTAAGGAAGCTGGCTTGTCATGTTTTGGATTTTTTGTCAGATTTTCGGAGTCCTCAGTTTTTATCCATTTGAATGCCTTGAAAAAAATTGCCCAGTGACCCCCATTTTTCTTTTTGAAATTCTTTAACATGTATAATGATAAGCCATCTGTAAAAGTCTTATAAAATTTTAATTACTTTTTAACAGTTTTTGAGAACTTTAACTTGTCAATGATAAAGCTATGAAAAGTCAAGAGAGAATATTTTCCCGCCAAAATTTCAATGGCTCATATCTCGAAAACAAGCACGGTGACCTATATATTTTATTTGCTCTTTGGATTTCTTTACTCATTCCTTATCAATATAAACTAGTGTTTTGAAAAGTTAATTACTTTGAAACTGAGAAGCGAACTCCCTTAAGTAGAAAATGGTGGATTTTCACCTGGTTTTATAGCTAGCTAAACCTCTCGCTTGTATGAAAGTTGCATAAAATTCCATTATTGACAACTATGTGTGAACAAAACAAACAGACTTAATAGGCAAAAATGTCAAAAATAAGGGTACAGCAGTCAACATTGTATCATTATTTAATCACTTAAAACAAACAAATATGTAAACAAACATTGTCACAATAACACAATGACAGGATGTATAAGTACTGAGCCACGTCATATTTATCAAACAAATGCACCAATAATCAGTAAAATTTATAGGAATTCAAGTTATTCCATCATTTTGATGTGTGGTGTACAATGTAATAAGTGAATGTTGAGATTGCAAGTTTTGTTCATATTTATCGTATATGTAAATCAGTATGATGGGTATAGTAATAGGGGAAACAACATATATAAACTTCATTCATTTAGCTAGTTTAAGTTACTTATATTCTTATGGTTGATTATTTGGTCGGTCAATGTAACATAATTTCATTTCTTTCAACTAGTTTTACTGTTTACATCATCAGCTTAATGTCAGCATCAATGAACTTTAGAACATTTGTACTTCAAAACATATCTTATGAATATAAGCAACATGAGAAATATAGTCAGACCTAAAAACATAAAAAAATATCACAAGGAAAATAAAGCTGTTTTAGTGTAATTGATTTTTTGAGTAAGAGATATTTTTAAGAGATACATCAGTTTGATGCTTATTTGATTTAATAGCTGTTAATTTTCTTGAATGTTTTATTTGTTGGAACAAAATGTATTGAATATATACAAAATGTAAGTTGTAAATGTTCAATCAAGTTTGTTTATAAATCTTATCAATAGTGCTTGTGTAATGTAATTATACCACAAAGAACAAAATAAATGTTTAATTTTAACACCTGTATAGTAGGAAAATACAACTAATGACATTTCAAAAGCTAAATTCTAACTTTTGTAGAAATGCACTACAAATCATTATATTGTTATTTACTTAAAATAAATTGATAAATATCCCGTTGCAATATTTCATTCATTATATTTTATAATCATTACATTTAAACGTTAATATATTTATTATATTTACAGTAAAGATACAGCCTCAATAATGACTATAGAGGGGAGAAATTATCCAGTAGATATACATTATTCATTAGAGTAAGTCCTACAGCTCAGCTGTAACAACTCATTCACAATGCAAAGTAACTTAGTGTTTATATCTAGTAGAATTTGTATGGTTTTGGGTTGTTTGGTTTCTGTCTCTTTGGCTTTTTAGCTGAGTTGTATTGAGTTAAACTCAAAGTTGTCATGTTTTTATGTTATATTTGAACCATAACATGCATAAGTTCAACTTTAACCAAATTTATTTTGATAATCATGCCCTTTAGAATGAAGAAAACTATCATGGATTTTGGATTCCAGGTAACTGAAACTATTGATAAACTGAATTCTGGTTGATTTCTAGATGGTTTAATTTTTTTTATCAAATGTCGCTTCATTTAATTATGCCCTTTAGATAAGAAAAAATCCTATAAATATAGACTGAAATTTTGGGGAAAGATTTGATAAAATATTTTGAGCCATAAATAAGAATTTTACCAATTTGTTTTGCTAATGCCTCATTAAGGGATGAAGATCCCTATTGACCCTGTGATCACATTTCAGCAATATTTTTGTTGCCTGGTGATATTATTTGAACTATATGTCAAGCTTTCACCAAACTAAGCTTGAAAGTTCAATAGGTAAGAACCTGCTTATTTTATTTTATTTTTGGGTCAGTATGTCAAGGTCACAGTACCTTTGAACATACTGAAATTTTGTGAAAAGTTTTAAATCAGAACATGTTTTTTTAAGTCATAAGTCACATATTTACAAATGTTTACTGAATAATGTTGCTTTAGGTAAGAAAAAAACACCAATCAAATGATTTTGAGGTCAAAAGACATAGTAACAGCATCAATAGTTTAAAATGGATACCTTTTATACAATACATCTAATACTTAAAAAACTTTGTTTGATTTTGTCCCTAAAGAAAAACATTGGGCAATGTTTGTTTTATGGACAAGAAATTGTTCTTTCACTACAAATCCATATAGATTACAACTCTTGTTTTAAACTCATGACTTTTGTAGATAGAGAGAAACAATAAATAAAAAAAAATAAGATCTAAAAATAAATCAATTGAAAACTGCAAATTGACTCTTTAAAAAATTCATTGTCCTTCATATATAAAAATATTGACTAAAAGTTTTTCAAAGCTATATTTGAATTAATAACATGTTACTGATTGTTTTATTCTTTTTCAGTCCAGTTCCAGATTACTTGAAGTGTACAGTTGAAACAGTCATGAAAGTACATAATTCAGAAAAAGAAGGCGATATTTTAGCTTTCCTGACTGGTCAGGTAATAGAAACTATAGAAGGTCATTGATAAATTATATGTATTGTTGAGTCATCAGGTTTTTTTTTCTTTTCCTTTTGATACTGTTAACATTTTTCATCAAATCATTTATCATATTGATTTGACAGCTTAAGAATAAACACCCTTCTTAATGTTCATTAAAATTAAGTATGATCTTCAAGCTTTTGTTTGCCAATACACTTAAATATAACAAATGAATATATCTGTTAATTATAAAAAGTTATGTTGACTTCCATTTTATTATACAGGATGAAGTTGAAGCAGTTGTAAGGATGCTTATGTAAGTAATCTATCTCAAGTTCTCTGAAAGTTAAAATTTAATTGATTGATTGATTTTAGTTTAACCCTTTCCTCCATGGATTTTTTTTCTTTCACATACTTGATTCGCATAGGATTTTTTTAAATGCAAAAAAATATCATCAGGTTTAAAGTATTAACACATTGTGAAAACAAATATTTCATCAATGAAATTCAAGTCAGATATTCTCATGAACATCCTTTTCACATTGGATACAAAGTTTGATGCAGACATTTTGTACTCAAAGCGTATCAACTTAGGTACTACACAGGCGTCAAAAAGCGTCATAATGGAGTAAAAGGGGTGGCATCAAAAGGTGTCAATATGGAGGAAAGGGGGTGGCGTCAAAAGGTGTCATTATAGAGGAAAGGGTTAGTGCAACTTTTAGCACTACTGTGCTATTTCGTGATGATCAGTTTTTATTGCTGGAAAAAAGCCTGAATGCCCAGAGAAAACCACAGACCTTTGGTAGGAAATCTGACAATTATTGTCATATAAGATTGGAGTTGAATACCCCTACCACATGCAGGATTCAAACTCACAATCTCAGTGTTGACTGGCTAGTGATACAGTGTTTTGACTACTTTGACACTTGGCAGCCATGTCCTCTGTTAGTTGAGCAGAAATCAGTGTAATCAAAATGGTGATGGGATACACAAACTTAAACAAAGTTATAGTCAACACAAAAAATCAAGTTCAGCATATTTTATGCAACTTTAGAAAATTTGTAATTTTAATTAGATTTTATCAGGTAGTATGACTGTGTGTACCTGTTTTATTGTCTTGTAATGAGGCATATAGTTGGCCTACATTTTTCACATCTTTGAATTAGGGTTAATAAGGGACATATGTTAGATAGGTTAAAACAGTATTATTAGCTCACCTGGCCCGAAGGGCCAAGTGAGCTTTTCCCATCACTTGGCGTCCGTCGTCCGTCGTCGTTAACTTTTACAAAAATCTTCTCCTCTGAAACTACTGGGCCAAATAAAACCAAACTTGGCCACAATCATCATTGGGGTATCTAGTTTAAAAAATGTGTGGCGTGACCGTGCCAACCAACCAAGATGGCCGCCATGGCTAAAAATAGAACATAGGGGTAAAATGCAGTTTTTGGCTTATAACTCAAAAACCAAAGCATTTGGAGCAAATCTGACATGGGGTAAAATTGTTTATCAGGTCAAGATCTATCTGCCCTCAAATTTTCAGATGAATCCGACAACCCGTTGTTGGGTTGCTGCCCCTGAATTGGTAATTTTAGGGAATTTTTGCTGTTTTTGGTTATTATCTTGAATATTATTATAGATAGAGATAAACTGTAAACAGCAATAATGTTCAGCAAAGTAAGATTTACAAATAAGTCAACATGACCGAAATGATCAGTTGACCCCTTTAGGAGTTATTGCCCTTTATAGTCAATTTTTAACCATTTTTCGTAAATCTTAGTAATCTTTTACAAAAATCTTCTTCTCTGAAACTACTGGGCCAAATTAAACCAAACTTGGCCACAATCATTATTGGGATAGATAGTTTAAAAAATGTGTGGCGTGACCCGGCCAACAAACCAAGATGGTCGCAACAGCTAAAAATAGAACAAAAGGGTAAAAATGCAGTTTTGGCTTATAACTCAAAAACCAAAGCATTTAGAGCAAATCTGACACTGGGCAAAATTGTTTATCAGGTGAAGATCCATCTGCCCTGAAATTTTCAGATGAATCGGACGACCTGTTGTTGGGTTGCTGCCCCTGAATCGGTAATTTTAAGGAAATTTTGCTGTTTTTGGTTATTATCTTGAATATTAGTATAGATAGAGATAAACTGTAAACAGCAATAATGTTCAGCAAAGTAAGATTTACAAATAAGTCAACATGACTGAAATGGTCAGTTGACCCCTTTAGGAGTTATTGCCCTTTATAGTCAATTTTTAACCATTTTTCATAAATCTTAGTAATCTTTTACAAAAATCTTCTTCTCTGAAACTACTGGGCCAAATTAAACCAAACTTGGCCACAATCATCATTGGGATATCTAGTTTAAAAAATGTGTGGCGTGACCCGGCCAACCAACCAAGATGGCTGCCACGGCTAAAAATAGAACATAGGGGTAAAATTCAGTTTTTGGCATATAACTCAAAAACCAAAGCATTTAAAGTAAATCTTACATGAAGTAAAATTGTTTATCAGGTGAAGATCTATCTGCCCTGAAATTTTCAGATGAATCGGACAACCCGTTGTTGGGTTGCTGCCCCTGAATTGGTAATTTTAAGGAAATTTTGCTGTTTTTGGTTATTATCTTGAATATTTTTATAGATAGAGATAAACTGTAAATGCAATAAATGTCGGCAAAGTAAGATTTACAAATAAGTCAACATGACCGAAATGGTCAGTTAACCCCTTTAGGAGTTATTGCCCTTTATAGTCAATTTTTAACCATTTTTCGTAAATCTTAGTTATCTTTTACAAAAATCTTCTCCTCTGAAACTACTGGGCCAAGTTCATTATAGATAGAGATAATTGTAAGCAGCAAGAATGTTCAGTAAAGTAAGATGTACAAACACATCACCATCACCAAAACACAATTTTGTCATGAATTCATCTGCTTCCTTTGTTTTATATTCACATAGACCAAGGTGAGCGACACAGGCTCTTTAGAGCCTCTAGTTTAAATTTTCTTGTCTTTTTGAACTTTTAAAAATCATATCAATTTCTTTTTCTTATTTCAGAGATGAGGCAAAGAAGATACCCAGGGATGGACATAAGATGAAAGTTTTACCTATGTATGGTACATTGCCATCCTCAGAACAGGTTTGAATTTCAATAATTACCAGTGAATTGAAATACTTGGTAAAAAAAACTTTTGGTGTGGCTGTTTCAAGATGAAAAAAACTTTATAGATTAAGTGTGATTAAAGCGCTTTTATGGATTAAGCTCCATGAGAAATCCTCACACAAAGCCAATGATTTATAAATTCTTGAAAACTTTTGCTTTTTTACCAGAAGGGACCTAAAATTAATAGCCAAGGTCTAGTTTGCATGAAATAACTGTAACTAGCATCTTAGGCTAAATTTAAGAAATAATTCATGGCAGCCATAGATTTGTTTTCATTTAACCATGGGTTAAGCATTTTTTATAAACGAGTATTTTACCCTGAGCATTATCGAGGGGTAAAATACGAATATAAATGGCCAACCCATGGTTAAATGAAAATAGATCTATGGCTGCCATGAATTATTTCGGTTCTAAAAGGACAAATTCGGTAATTTTGTTACCTGTGAAAGCCCTATACATACGATACTGTTTTGGCTGTTCTGTTTTACCCAATTTTGATAATATTATTAATATTATATATTTCAATGATTAATATTTTTAATTGCATTTTTCACTTATATATTTTCTTCCAATGTAATTTTATTCGTTCTGAGGAGTATAAGAAGTTTCAAAACGCCCGATACTTCAACTGATTTTTTTTTGGTTACGGAAACATATTTGTGAAGTCACCTTGTTTCATTGCCATGCCAAGACAATAACATCATTTCGCGGAATTTTTGTTTTATGAAATTTTACCAATGAAAATAAATTGAAATGGGCTGATTTGTTATTTTGCTTTAGAAAAGAGATAATTATATTGTATCTGAATCTTGGCCTTAAACTGGTGATTTTGATGTTAAAAATTGAGAATAGGCAGTATAAATAGGTTGGTTGTAACTATGAACAGCCGTTTTTGTGTATTACTGCGTTTGCGCTAAAGGTAGATATATTGTGATTATACTGGTTGACGGTAATAGGTCGTCATATCAGAATTATGTATTTTATAACACACAAAAATGTCTGATCCTATATCAAAATGCCAAGTTGAAAATTATAGCAGATTCAACATAAGTTTTGTCACCACTGTTTAATTATTCAGCCTTAAATATTGTATCCACTAACATTTTCAATTAAACTTCTTATTTCTTATAATAAAAATTGAGAAACTCTTTGAAAACATTACAATTTTTTGTCAGAAAAAATGAAGTCTGAGGACTTGACATAATTTTTTTTAGATATAGATGTTTTTAATGGTGTAGATGCTCACTTTTTAACATGCCAGAAGTCTTACACACATAAAATTAGCACTGAATAGTAAATAATATTTTGTAGATGAAAGTATTTGAGAGAACATCTAGAAATATAAGGAAGATAGTGATAGCTACAAATATAGCAGAAGCTTCTATTACAATTAATGGTATTGTTTACAGTAAGTATAGATATATATACTCTGGTTTGTATACAGTAGAATCTATGTATTCAGAATAGCAATAAGACTGCTGTCTATACATGTGTTTGGTTTAACATGGGATAAGTTACTGAAGAATGGTTTTGTATGACCTGATATATTTTAGAGTATGGTTATTGTCATTTTTAAAGGCTATGGTATGGTAACCTGTAGTTATAACCATCCTTGTCTTTTCAAACTTAGTGGTTAGTTGTCTCATTTGTGCTTCATTTTGCATCTCATACTCGGTCAAAGAAAGACTACTCAAATCTAATGTAAAATGTAAAACAATTGAAATGACAAAAACTAACGACCTAATTTATGTACATAGTAATGAAGGAAAAACCAATATGAAACACAGCAACAAAAAACAAATTATGGAAATAAGGAGATATGATACAATTGCCAGTGAGACAACTCTCCACCAAAGTTCAATAGAATTGGATGTAAGCAATATAGGAAACTGTTGGCAATCAGCAATGAGAAAAACCCATACTGTATTACCCATTTTAAAAGGCCTGACATGAAAAATATAAAACTATTTAATTGAAAAACTTACAACATAATTTATAACAAAACAAGTTTCGGAAACAAAATTTATATGACAGAGAAGAACCATTGAACTATAGGCTCCTGACTTGGGACAGACACATATAAAATCTGGCAAGGTAAATTAGTTTGGTGACACCAAATTCTCACCCTCCTCCAGGACAGTGGTTTAACAGTACAACATCAGAACAAAATATTAAAATCATTTAAAAAGGGCTTACCGGTAACTCATTAGATTGACAAAAAGGCAGAAACCATCCAACGGAAACACAGAATGGACATGGCAGTGTTACTGTGTATCTATATATCACACAACAAAAAAGATACCAAGTAAAGATCTGAGATTACTGACAGCTCATTCAAAGCCAATAACAAGTATTAACAACTAGTAAAGAATTGTGTATCTAAGACTAAAATATCAATCAGTACACATCCAACAATCAATGGATTTAGTGTAAAATATTTTTGCTAAACACCAAAGTAAAGAAATTGATGCTAGACTTAGTGGAAGTCTCTATAAAACTTTTAGAAATATATTAAATTGCTATTTCTGACTTTATTTATACTTCTCAAACATTTTGTAAGTTAGACTTATGTGTGTAGTATTTTATATCAATTTGTATTTTTCAGTAATTGACTGTGGTTTTGTGAAGATTAAAGCTTATAATCCAACAACAGGAATAGGTAACAGTTTACTAATACACAAAATATTATGATATACTTAATATTACTTATTAAATACTACAAACTTGATTTCTTGTACTGGTAAAATTTTTATGTTAAGGTTTACCCTTTTAATAGATAGATGCAATTGTTAAATAAAAAATATTAGAAAGGAAAGAAAAAATATTTTATAATTAAATAATTACAGACACATAAACCAGTCAGATTAAGCAACTGGATACATTTTCTTGAAGTAGTCATCCCTTGCATTGAGAAGGATTGCAATCAGATATGGAGATTAGTATTAGTGCATGGCAAACAAGCACTTTATCAACACTTATGGAGAACAGATTAACAGATTAACATATCCAGCAAAGCATTTGCTTATGTGTAGTAAATGTTTAGTTACACCATTACTATAGCTATAAAGACTCATGAGACACGTTTTGCACATTTCAAGATATATTTTTTTTAAACATTGTGTTTGGTATTATTGGTGCATTTTTACCTGTTTTTTTTTTTAATTGCTCTTTTAAAAAGGTTGAATAATTAATATAAAATCATTGTTTTTTTTTAGAATCTCTTGTAATTATCCCAGTATCCCAGGCTTCTGCTAACCAGAGAGCTGGAAGAGCAGGTAGAGTCAGAGCTGGCAAGGCTTATAGGCTCTACACAGGTAAGCTTCAGCTCATTAAACTCAGAGATTTTAAAGCATATATGCTTTATGTAGGTAAGCTTTAGCTGATGAATTCATAGCTGGTAAAACTTATAGGCTTTATGCTTATAGGCTTCAGCTTACTAGAAAAGTAAAGGATCTGAGAGATGGCTATTACTTTTTATAACGATGCCTTATATGATATTAAGAACACACACACAAAATTGTACAGATCAACCTAATGGCTGAGTAATTCTTGGAAAAAAACATTTACACAGAGAATTAATCAGGAGACAATTGAACCTATGTCTACCTCTACCAAGTTGGGATTGGGGTTACTTCTCCATACCATGACCAGTTTAACACCGTTGCAGTATTAAATGCCCAGATAAATATTAAAAGTTTTCTTTTCTTCTGTTATTAATCTCTGTTATACAAGGGAATTGATGGTAAGATTTTTAACTTATTTTTATTTTTACAGAGGAGAGCTTCCAGAAGTTGCCTCTAGCTACGGTACCAGAGATGCAAAGATCAGACCTGGCACCAGTTGTTTTACAGCTGAAGGCACTAGGAATCATTAATATCATCAAGTTTCATTTTCTGTCTGTAAGGAAATTACCTGAACTTTCTTTTACTATTTCATGGACTTTTTTTTTAGTATATTGCTGAACTTTCAGTTTAAGATTCTTACAAATAGTACCCACTTTTTATATGCATAATCAAAACTTGATTGTTTAAAAAAACATCCTAGTCCTAAACCATGGCAAGGGTGCATTTTTGGGGCCAATTAAGTCATAAAGTTAACTTTACCAAAATTTGCAAAATAAAAAGTTGAATTTGTAGACTTTGATGAAACATTGTAGATTTTGTTTTGTTTTGTAATACCTATTTCAATAGTTTTTGTCGAGCCTGCAACTTTTGTTGCAGAAAGCTCGACATAGGGATAGTGATCCGCGCGGCGGCGGCGGTGTTAGCTCACTTCTTAAAAGCTATATATTTTAGAAGGTGGAAGACCTGGATGCTTCATATTTTGTATATAGATGCCTCATTTTACGAAGTTTCCGTCAGTCACATGTCCATTGTCCTTGACCTCATTTTCATGGTTCAGTGACCACTTGAAAAAAAAGTTCAGATTTTTTGTAATGTTAAATTCTCTCTTACCGTAAGTAATAGGATAACTATATTTCGTATGTGCGTACCTTGCAAGGTCCTCATCCCGTCAGACAGTTTTCACTTGACCTTGACCTCATTTTATGGATCAGTGAACAAGGTTAAGTTTTGGTGGTCAAGTCCATATCTCAGATACTATAAGCAATAGGTCTAGTATATTCGGTGTATGGAAAGACTGTAAGGTGTACATGTCCAACTGGCAGATGTCATCTGACCTTGACCTCATTTTCATGGTTCAGTGGTTATAGTGAAGTTTTTGTGTTTGGTCTGTTTTTCTCATACTTTATGCAATAGGTTTACTATATTTGTTGTATGGAATGATTGTAAGGTGTACATGTCTAGTGGGCAGATGTCATCTGACCTTGACCTCATTTTCATGGTTCAGTGGTTATAGTTAAGTTTTTGTGTTTTGGTCTGTTTTTCTCATACATTATGCAATAGGTTTACTATATTTGTTGGATGGAATGATTGTAAGGTGAACATGTCTAGCGGGCAGATGTCATCTGACCTTGACCTCATTTTCATGGTTCAGTGGTCAAAGTTAAGTTTTTGAGTTTTAGTCTTTTTATCTAATACTATATGTCATAGGTCATATTTTGTGTATGGAAATATTTTATGATCTATATGTCAGTCGCGCAGGTTTTATTTGACCTTGACCTGGTTTTCACGGTTCATTGCTCAGTGTTAAGTTTTTGTGTTTTGGTCTATTTTCTTAAACTGTAAGCAATAGGCTCAACTATATTTGTCACGTTTGTTGTATGGAAGCATTGTTAGCTGTACATGTCTGCCTGGCATATGGTTCAACTGACCTTGACCTCATTTTCATGATTCATGTTAAGTTTATGTGACAGTCATAATAAAGGTTTATATTTAGGAGTATCAACATAATATCAATGATTAGTAAAGAAGGCGAGACATTTCAGTGTGTGCACTCTTGTTTAAAATACTTGAAATTTACAATGATTATGAAAAATTGAAATTACACAAAGTTGTGACTATTTGATGCCTAAATGCTAAGGGCTGTTCAATTAAAACATACGTGGTATCCAGGGAAGGCACATTGGGAAGATATTTACCACACATAGATGCAATTTTGGTGACCTGCATAGATTTAAAAGGTGTTTTCACACTATCCCATTGTTGCTTCACCATGGTTCCATATATGTTGTTTTTTATTGAATATTCCTCAGCAATAATAAAGAGCACAAAAGCCACACAAACTGTCATTCTCATAGATAGTGTAATTTGTTGTTATCTATTCACACCCAAAAAGTTATGCTTATGGAAGCATGAGCTATATTTTAACTATGCCATAATTTTAATGCAAATCCAAAAAAAAATCTCCTGTGACACACAGTAAAATTTGGTCAACAAGGCTTCTTTACTATTTGGATATTCATAAAGGAATAAGAGCAAAGACTGGTAATCTCATAGATAGCATATTGTAGTAGGATAGATTGATAATTTCTTGATGGGGACTACGTTATTGTGGTAGGATAGATTGATAATTTCTTGATGGAAACTACTTTATTGTAGTAGGAGAGATTGATAATTCCTTGATGGGGACTGCTTTATTGTGTAAAGTAGCAGAGGATAGATTGATAATTTCTTGGTGGGGACTACTTTATTGTGTGAAGTAGCAGAGGATAGATTGATAATTTCTTGATGGGACTACTTTATTGTGGTAGGATAGATTGATAATTTCTTGATGGGGACTACTTTATTGTGGTAGGATAGATTGATAATTTCTTGATGGGGACTACTTTATTGTGGTAGGATAGATTGATAATTTCTTGATGGGGACTACTTTATTGTGGTAGGATAGATTGATAATTTCTTGATGGGGACTACTTTATTGTAGTAGGAGAGATTGATAATTCCTTGATGGGGACTGCTTTATTGTGTGAAGTAGCAGAGGATAGATTGATAATTTCTTGATGGGGACTACTTTATTGTGGTAGGATAGATTGATAATTTCTTGATGGGGACTACTTTATTGTGGTAGGATAGATTGATAATTTCTTGATGGGGACTACTTTATTGTGGTAGGATAGATTGATAATTTCTTGATGGAAACTACTTTATTGTGTGAAGTAGCAGATAAAATAGCAGTCAGTTACAAAGCAGAGCTTATAATTCATAGTTTAAAAACATGTTCTCCTAAATTTAAAAAAAATATTATCAATAATGTTTTTTGTTCAAAGAAATAAATACCAGTCAGCCATCACTGGAAAATGTTTATAAAAGAGATTTGGTGATGTTGATGACCATTTTAATCACAATCAGTTTTAATGATAAAAAATTGTTAAAAAAGTGAAATTTTTTAAAAATATAAGAAAAATTGGTAAATTAGTTTTTAAATGGTTTTGAATGAATGAAACTGTATAACCAGTTAAGTAAATTGATTACTTGATCATTTTATTACAGCCTCCTCCTGCACAGAATATGGTGAGAGGTCTGGAGTTGCTGTATGCATTAGATGGTAAGACTTATTACTAGTTACAGGGATAAGGGCAGATATTGGATGTGTATGCAGGTTATAAATGATGTTTGACAGAGGACCACTTACCAAAGAAAAGGATTTTAATGCTGATATTCATCTTACATTTGCCAAATTGCCTTGTTTTCAAGGGGAGTTTACACTTCAGCACAATTGAGCATGTCATACTATTAAATGCATTTTCAAAACATTTTCGGGCAGTTTTGCTTTTTCAGCTTATAAAATTCTGAAGAAGTTAGACTCTTTGATATTATCAGTAAATAATTGATACCTTGGGTGGAAGGAAGGTCTATATTGATATTCTTGGGTGGAGAAGGTCTAATTGTATTCTTGGGTGCGAAGGATGGTCGTTATTGATATTCTTAGGTGGAGGAAGGTCGTATATTGATATTCTTGGGTGGAAGGAAGGTCTATATTGATATTCTTGGGTGGATGGAAGGTCGTATATTGATATTCTTGGGTGGAAGGAAGGTCGTATATTGATATCTTGGGTGGGAAGGTCGTATATTGATATTCTTGGGTGGGAGGAAGGTTCGTGTATTGATATTCTTGGATGGAGGAAGGTCGTATATTGATATTCTTGGGTGGAAGGAAGGTCGTATATTGATATTCTTGGGTGGAAGGAAGGTCATATATTGATTTACCTCTGTCCTCCCATCCTTGTATGTCTCCATCCATCAATCCATATAATTTTGGTCATATTTTGATCAGATCTACAAATCAGAGCTTCTAAGAATGTTTTATACTTGCTTCTTGTCAGTATCCTGTATGTGAAATGCATTATCCCATCAATCACTTATAAATCTCCTGTTTTGAGAATAGTCATTTTGGGGAGTTCCATTAATGAGCAAGTGCTCACAGTACAACTTATTTTAATACATATTTGACTTTTTAAACATTAAACATCAGCATACCTGACACATTTTTATGCTGCAAAATTGGTATATATTTTTATGCCCTATCTATGATAGTAGAGAGCATTATGTTTTCTAGTTTTTGCCTTGTTCGGATACGTTTTTTTAAAGTTTGTCTGTGCTCCGTCGTTCAGGTTAAAGTTTTTGTCAGTGTTTTGATGAAGTGAAGTAACATCAACTTGTAAACTTAGCAACCAACCCATGTTCCTATGTTTGAATCTTTTAATTGTAATTTCAAATTATATTTTGACCCCAATTTACACGTCCAGAACATGAATAATTTGTCAAATGGGGCATCAGTGTATATGGACAATTCATGTTAATATGTCTTTTTTTTGTTAATAACTAAATAGATCACCAGAGTGTGTATCAATTCTATTTTACTTTTTATGAGGAATTATTTTTAAAATGTTTGGTATTGATTCCTGTGATTAATGTTTCTTTCCTTTACAGCTATAGATGAAGACTGTAACTTAACATCTCCACTTGGTTTACAGATGGCAGAATTTCCTCTCACACCAATGTTTTCAAAAATGTTGTTAGAATCTGGTAAGTTGGAATACTAATCACCTATTCTGCTATTATCCACAGATTGCTACAAGTAATCCAACAACACATTAAATTGTCAAATGCCCACAGTGCATGAGTTTATAATCAGGGTTATTCAATCACAAGTCAAAAACTTTTTGATATTTTATTTCCTTGGATTAGTTATTTGTTTATTACCTTGACCATGGACTTTAATGAAAATTAAGGATGTACTAAGGTGAGGTTTTGGAATAAAATGTTCGACTCCTCTGTGTTTTTCATACGATACAATGTAAAATATTTTGTCCCCATAACACCTATTTATCTTTTAACATAAGACTTTATAATTCATAAAAGGTTATTGAACAAAATTAAGCAGATTCTTGATTTTCTTTCTTTTGATTTGAGACCAATATACCAATGCAAAATTAAGGTAAAGTCCAAGTTAAGCCTTTTCCCTCGATATTTTATAAATCAATATCTCGAAAGAAGCTCCATGACCTATTCAATATTTTTGCTTAGTTTGATCCTTTTCTAATACTCTAATACCAGCTTAAAGTATCAATTTTGAATTTTGATTTATTTAATTTTACCTTAGACAGAGTTCGCAAATCTTTTTTTCCTTGGTGGTCCTTGAAGAAAATCTGCTGGTCCTCACTATTAATTCTATTGAAAAATACTAAAATTGTGTCAGTCCTATGCCAAATTTTGGTGGTAAAATCATGAGGACTGCCATTGGCTTGTAGATCACCTAAGTACATCCTTAAGTAGAAATACAAGGCACTTAAATCTTTACATTCTCTAATTTTTTGTCGAGCCTGCAACATTTTGTTGCGAAGCTGACCATAGGGTTGTGATCGGCATCTGGCGGCGGTTTAGTAATTCTTAAATGCTTTATATTTAGAAGGTGGAAAACTTGGATGTTCATACTTTGTTATTTAGAATTGCTCATGTAGAATTTCTGTCGTCACATGTCAATGTCTTGACTCATTTTTCAATGGTTCAGTGACACAAATTTTTTGTAACTTGAATTCTTTTTATTGTAAGTAAATAGAATAACTTTTTTTATTGTGAGTAACTGTTTGCAGTCCTCATGTTGTCAAAAGTTTTCAATTGACCTCGACCTCAATCATGGATCCATTGACAAGGTTAGATTTATGGTGGTCAAGTTCTATCTCAGATACTATAAGCAATAGGGATAGTAATATTCAGGTATGCTAAGAACTGTAAGATGTACATGTCAACTGTCATTGTATCATTTACTTGTCCATCATTTTCATGTCAAGGATGTATAGTTAAATTTTTGTGTTTTTGTCTGTTTTTCTCATACTATATTTGTTTTATGGAATGATTGTAAGGTGTACATGTCTAGCGGGCAGATGTCATGTGACCTTGATCTCATTTTCATGGTTCAGTGGTCAATGTTAAGTTTTTGAGTTTTGGTCTTTTTATCTAATACTTTATGCTATAGGTCAACTATATTTGGTGTATGGAAATATTTTATGATCTTTATGTCAGTCGCGCAGGTTTTATTTGACCGTGACCTCATTTTCACGGTTCATTGCACAGTGTTAAGTTTTTGTGTTTTGGTCTATTTTTCTTAAACTATTAGTAATAGGTCAACTATATATGTTGTATAGAAGCATTGTTAGCTGTACATGTTTGCCTGGCATGGTTCATCTGACCTTGACCTCATTTTCAAGGTTCATTGGTCTTTGTTTAGTTATCTTGGTTAATGTTAAGTTTATGTGACAGTTGTTATAAAGCTTAACTTTATACTTAGGACTATCAACATAATATTAATGATTAATATAGAAGACATTTCAGCGTGTGCACTCTTGTTTTACTCAACGTCATCAACAATGTTTTGTCGACACCCATTGTTGTATGACATCATAGGATTGAAATTATCTGCTTTTATTTAAGTGGAAAAATTATGGTAGTTCAATGCAACCAAAGTAATAAATGTTATTCTGTAAAATTGTCATTTCAGCAATTATCCTGTGTTCACTTGTATTCTTGTCTGTTGCCAATTTTTCAAGTTTAAAATGTGTATTTCATACTTGAAGTATTGCAGTTAGTTGATATTCATCAAGTACAGGAAGTTCAATAACTTGTTCTTGTAAAACTCTTTAAAAAAGAGGTAAAATAGTAATTAGGCATCCCATTATTGAAAAGATGTTTTGTTTCTAATTATCCTGTTAAATGTACCTTAACTTGGTGTAGACTTCTAAAGGCAGAAGTCAAGGTCATTCTAAACTTGCTGTTGACAGACTACATGATACCTCAAGAAAATACAATAACAGGCTATCTAAAGCTTAAAAACCTGATCAGAGAGAACTTCAAAAACATTATTTATCCATTTTATTTTATTTCCATCATTTGAAACTTCCTTAGCCATGTATAAAAGTAAGCTAGTGTTAAAAAGAGGCAAAAGATATCAAAGGGACAAAGAAATGTTGTAAGTTTACAAAAAAAAAATATATAGGGACGAAAAACAGAAAGTGACAAACATGAGTCTGCAAAAAAACACACATAAAACAAAATTTGAATAAATGTCTGGTGCTCCCTGAAGGTGAGAAGATCCTGCTCCACACATGGCGACACCCTTTGTGTACATAATGATAATATTAATAGGAAATAATTTAAAGAAATTATGTCACAATAAGTATGATTAATAACATAATATAGCTAAGATGAAACAAATGAATTTAAAGTTTCAATCTTTTTGGCAATAAATTGTCATTTGATTTTATAATGAACAACATTTGAATATTGAAATTTAGGGCTAGGAAACTTTCAAGCATTATGACCTATTATTTTTAGTACTTTTACAGCTAATTTCCTAATGCATGTAGAACAAAACTTTGGTTAGCTTGCTTGCTTGGTTTGTATATTGTACAATCATAGGATAAACCCAATTAAATTCAAATATAATATTTTCAGGTTAACAATGCTATATATAGTGTTTAAGATGTCAATCTTATTTACAAAGCTTTATTAACAATTATACAAACAAGCAAGCAAGCCAAACAAAGTTTTACTTTGCAAGAATTAGGAAATCAGCTGTAATGCATGTTATAACCTGTATTTTGGTCCTCCAGAGTTTCACAATAATGACATACATGACATGTAAATGCATGGTCTAGCTAGGACAGTTTGTTCACATTGATTCTTTCATTAGAAAGCTTGTATTATATTTTCAGGTAGTTTTGGATGTTCAGAAGAAGCAATAACAGTGGCTGCCATGACACAAATACAAAATGTCTTTGTTACTCCCTCTGGTAACAAATCTTCTGCTGTAAGTCTAGTGTTTATACATGTATGTTCAAATTGCCAAAAATATTTGTCTACCGTTTTTGTAGTATTGAAGCTTAATTTGAATTCTATAATGTATGTTATGCAGTATTCATGCAGATTCTTTGAAAAGTTTTGATATGCATTTGGAGTAAGTGGCAGATTTTAAGTACTGTAAATTTCAAATTTTTGCAATATTTTTATGTTTTGCAAAAATTTGCCAAAACTTTGAATGATGAGAGTATTATTTGTATGCACCATAACCTGAAATCGCAATAGTTCATCCGAGTTCATGCCTCAATCATTTAGCACATGCTTACTGAATTCAGCTTACATTAGACCTGCAATTATAAACATGGTTTCTTTGGGCCTTGCAAAAGTATCATAGGGTAGAGATTTATTGTAGGATTTAACTCATTTTTTCCGTAGATTATTGATGTGTAAATTTTACTGATTTACTCCTCGCAAACAAAAAAAAAGTTCAAAAGGGACTTACTATTTACGGAGGTTAAGAAAGCAGATTTGGTAAAATGATCAATTGCAGTGTCGACCAGGGAAATGTGAAGGGTCCAATCATATTTAAGTTTTTGTAGATATGCAATCATTACATGAAAAAAAAAATAACATGTTTTTGAATTTCCTTTGTAGGCTAGATCTAGAAGGAAATTTTCTGTAGAAGAAGGTGACCATGTGACCTTAATTAATGTGTTTAATTCATTCATCAAGGTAAATGACTTTTGTTATTTGATTTTACATGAATATCAAAAAGAAGATGTGGTGTGACTGCCAATGAGACAGCTCTTCACAATGGACCAAATGACACAGAAATTAACAACTAAAGGTCATTGTACAACCTTCAACAATGAGCAAAGCCCATTCCACATAGTCAGTATGAAAGTCCTTTTTATATTGTAAATTTATAACAAATGCTACATTTCTAAATGATTGGTTGTTCATATGGGATTTTCAAATATTCTGGTAAATATTACCTTTCTTACATTTTTTAATGAAGATAATATATGGTGGTTTCAAATGAATAACATAACCTCCAAGCAAAGAATGTAAAAGGAATCTCAATTTATCTCTATCCTATCTTTCTCAGAATCCTGGTTAGATGATCTTTGAAATTTTAGAGCATGGAGCACTGCTTATTTCTTGTTGTTATTTGCTTGTGTAAACTAGCTAATACTTCAACTAAATGTGCACAACTATTGTAACAATTGTGTACCCCGCATATAATAGTAGGAGAGGTATTTGTTTGCAAGTGAATTTGATATTGCTCAGGACTTTCCAACTTAAGATCAAATAAATACATTATATAACAAAACGGCTCTCAATAAGATAAGAACAAAATATACCACTTAAAATTTGGCAAGACTTACAACAATAAAGAGACATGGTATTATTGGCATTGAGTCAAATCTCCACCAGTTACCAAATGATGTTGAAGTTAGCAACAATAGGTCAACTTATATCCTTCAACAATTAGCAAAACCTGTAAACCTAACTGCAAGGTTTTTATATAAAATTTATCAAACAGCTGATAATTATTTCCACATAACTAAGTCACATACTAGTATGATGCTTCAGATGCTTTAGCTTTTTGAAGCTTCACAGATTGTTGACACAAATAATAAATAAGTGCATTTGTTTCCATTGAGAAAATTCCTATCTCATTACTAGACTTTTAAACAGATATATTTCATCAGTAAGATTAAGCATAAATAAATATAGTATGATTGCATGTAATTAATCCTCTTTTTTTTCTTTTTTCTAACACCTGAAATGTGATAACTTTTTTTAATTTATTTTGATATTTGTAAAGTGCAATGCTAAAATATAGTAGGTGTTAGAACTGACCTGGTTTGAATGAAACTCAGGTAATTACATAAACACTGCTACCTGAAGTTAGCTATTTTATGTAGTCATAATTGATTTCATTACCTCACTTTTTATAAGCTCATCTGGCCCTATGGGGTAAGTGAGATTTTCTGATCGATTGTCGTCCGTTGTCATCCCTTAATTTTACAAAAATCAACATCTCTGAAACTGCAGGTCCAAGTTTAACCATTCATGGTCACAATTTTTATTTCAAATCTAGTTTTGAAATTCATCCAATCTTCAAGGCAAACATGCATAAGAATAGAACACAGCGGTAAATTGGAAGTTTTGTTGATAATCTTAAAAACTGCTATAAAAAGAAAAAATCTGATGAGGTGGATATATTTTTGTGCCTTTTATTTATTTTTTTACCCTTCAAGTACGTTTATATGTTTTGCCCATTATTTACTATTCTGTAACCATGGTAACCCAGCCAGACTGCTGTATTCACTCAACATTGTAAGATTTCTTATTTGGTATTTGTAAACATTAAGTACAAAATTGACAGGTCAGCATTTTATATCTTGTCTGATGTCTAATGTTTTTATTACTATGTGGTATTGTCACAGACTTCAGGATGTTGTAAGTATAGATTATAACATGGCCTTTTCCATATTGGCCCTGGTATCATCCAGAGACTCCCATATCAACCTCGAGGCTTTAGCCGAGGGCCGATATGGGTCGAGGGATGATACCAGGGCCAATATGGAAAAGACATGTTATAATCTATTTATCACATATTTAAGTTCTGCAGAATAGAGACACAAAGTTCAATTATTACAATTTAATGAAACATAACAGGTAAAATTTAAATTTTGTATCACAAAAGTGTCGTTAAGGACGCAATGACGTGACGTCATTTGGAATCAGGGCACAATATCAATATCTTCTTTTTTGCCCCGGGCAATTTTGAGGTTATTGCATATGCAAAACCCAAGGTATTCGTAACAAATATGTGATAAAAACCAGTATTCATTTTAAGCATAACCATATCAAGAAAAAATATCAATGCAATATATTATTTATTCTATTAACTTATTTATAATAATCATTCTATTTAAATATTTTTGATGTGTTGTTATGCCAATAAGACAACTATTCACCAGGGAACAAAAAATGAGAATTGTAAACAACTTAAAGGCACTGTATGACCTTCAACAATGATCACAATCCATATTAAGTTTGAATTCATATGATATACCCAATATTTTATTTATATTTATTGTAAATATAGCAATTGAATGCCATCATAATGACAATTTTTAAGGGATAAAAATCCTAGTGACATAACACATTTTAAAGCTAAAATGGCATACCTACTTCATCTGATAAATACCTAGCATTCATATTGCTTCAAAATTATGATATATGTATTAGATTTTGTAAATATGATTTTTTTCAAATTAGTGAAACCTAATGAACAATTAAACAGTTTGAATATTTATTTAGTATAAGAAGAGTTCCAAATGGTGCCATGAGTATTTCCTGAACTATAAAGGATTGTGTAGAGCTGTAGAGATAAGACATCAGTTAGCCAGAATCCTGAAGAAGTTTAATGTACCACTGGTCTCTTGTGGAGGTAGGTGAAACACGTTGTATATTATTGGAAAATATGTTGAAGCTAATTCTATTGCAGCGAAAGAATTGTGAAAATCATGGAATGATTTTAGATGTCAGAGTCAGACATACAATATGCAGTCAAATTTAAAAATCTACTCTAAAAAGGTCACCAGGCCTCACGGTCATAAAACTTTCGAGCATGATTTTTGTACTCCGAGCACTGAGCAAAGTTTTATGCCTTCAAGGCCAGAAGTGGGAGAAAAATCTATTAATGAAAAGAGGACACACCTACTTATGTCAAGGTCAGAGGTGGGAAGTTAGCTTTGTAACAATGTCCAGCAGATTGTGATGATAAAATGTTTTTTACCCTATATTAATCAGTAATGTAAAAAGTTTCTCCATACAAATGGCTATGTACCCTTATTAGGTCTACTGCATTATTCATAAAGGTCATCCTTGGACCCAGAGCATACTGACCAGAGCATACTGACCAGAGACTACTGGCCTTCTTAGAGATGTAATCTTTGAATTGAGGTTCAAAATGTATAGATTGGGACAATAAGAAGGTGACCTAACAAGACACACTTAATAGAGTTAAACTTTATAGTAGTTTTGACTGTATTCCAAAGCATGTAAAAGGGTATTACCTCATATATCAATCTGATTACAGGTGAGTATTCACCTTAGTAGTGCCCTTATTATCAATCATTGTGTAACAATGTGCAGAAAGCTTTTTTTCAAGAATCCTGAGATACATTAATTTGTTTTAGCCAATATGACATGAATGATAAAAAGAATTCTGCAAACTTCAGGTGTTCAAGCAGAAAGAAAAAAAATTGACACACTAGATAACATTTCTGACATCTTTTAATCATTTTAGAAATACACCTAAGGTCAAAAAGGGTGTATTCTATATTTGAAAGTTTTATAAATTTTATTTGATTTTAAAGATGTTCTTTTTCACGGCATAAAAATGTATTATCTTTAAACTGAGGAAGTGACAAATCAACAAGACACGTTTTGTTTTTTAAGAAATGTTTGACACATAGCCGAGATTAACCTTTTCTTGGTTCTTACAAGCGCATCTGTATCACGTGGAACGTACATGTTGATTCAGAAGAGAGAATATTGTTGTTCTGATGTGAAATGATTGTCGAATACTGTTGGGAACATATTTTGATTAAAGTAAAGTTGTTCTGTGTATATCATCAAAGATAATCTTGATCTATAAATATAGGAAGATGTGGTGTGTGTGCCAATGAGACAACTCTCCATCCAAATAACAATTTATAAAAAGTTAACCATTATAGGTCAATGTACGGCCTTCAACACAGAGCCTTGGCTCACAACGAACAACAAGCTATAAATGGCCTCAAAATTACTAGTGTAAAACCATTCAAACGGGAAAACCAACAGTCTAATCTATATAAAAAAAAATTTAAACGAGAAACGAGAACGCGTATAAATTACATAAACAAACGACAACTTCTGTACATCAGATTGTTTAATTAAGTTTTGATATCAGGCTTTGCCATCAATTTGCCATTTCAGAATTTAATGCATTTTGGGTAATCTTTTCAAAAGCGTCAGTGTTCTCCCCAGGCCGTTTTAGCGTCGCGGTACCGCGACGCTATATGTTTTTACCGTGATGCTATAATAATTCCCGCGACGCTATAATTATTTTGAAGATGCTATTTTACTTGTCCTCAATTTTGAAATTAATCTATTATCGATTATGATCATAAACATTATATCACCTTTAATTGTAATCCCTTTAAGTCGGACACTACAGGCAATTAAGAGATTAAATAGCTAGGTGTTAATTGCCCTCAGGGTGATAACTGTTTGGATGCGAATATCCCAAGCTGACACTTATGACATGACTAATACCACGGCATGTGTCTGCAATCACCAATTTCGACATGGAAAAATGCAATCACAAAACAATTCGAAATCTACGTTTTGTATTACGAAATTTGCAAAGATTGGAACGATTATTATTTTTTTTAATAAAAGGTCGTTTATTTGTGCAACTCTCCAAAAATTACTTTCTTCCTCTTCCGAGAGCGAGAATTTTGGTTAAGAGCTAAAATAAGTTTAATACTTCTTTCAAAAGTTATCATAATTGGCTTAAGTTTATGTTTAATCTATTTAATGCATTAAAAGCGTCTTATTCATTCACAATCTCTTGTCAAACAATGTTTATTCTCGGACTCATTTTCGTAAATTTTTCCACGGCCGCCATTGCACATTTTTGGGAAAACTACGGATCGGAACCGGACCAGATATGACAAAAATCCGCATTTTCACGATAATGACAACAGATCGAAATAATATACCAAGAGAGAAAACTACGCATTAACAGACTTAGTATTTGTTAGATAACTTTGTTAAAATTACATATCATTTTGATGTAAAGATAAGAATCAACTGGGACTAATTGATTGAGTGCCATGCAACAATGAATTTCATAAACAAAACAAAAAAAGTTTTTAAATTGATTTATTTTTGGATACTTTTTATACGACCGCAAAATTTGAAAAAATTTCGTCGTATATTGCTATCACGTTGGCGTCGTCGGCGTCGTCGTCGTCCGAATACTTTTAGTTTTCGCACTCTAACTTTAGTAAAAGTGAATGGAAATCTATGAAATTTTAACACAAGGTTTATGACCACAAAAGGAAGGTTGGTATTGATTTTGGGAGTTTTGGTCCCAATATTTTAGGAATTAGGGGCCAAAAAGGGCCCAAATAAGCATTTTCTTGGTTTTCGCACTATAACTTTAGTTTAAGTTCATAGAAATCTATGAAATTTTGACACAAGGTTTATGACCACAAAAGAACGGTTGGGATTGATTTTGGGAGTTTTGGTTTCAACAGTTTAGGAATTAGGGGCCAAAAAAGGGCCCAAATAAGCATTATTCTTGGTTTTCGCACAATAACTTTAGTTTAAGTAAATAGAAATCAATGAAATTTAAACACAATGTTAATGACTACAAAAGGAAGGTTGGTATTGATTTTGGGAGTTTAGGTCCCAACAGTTTAGGAATTAGGGGCCAAAAAGGGACCCAAATAAGCATTTTTCTTGGTTTTCGCACCATAACTTTAGTATAAGTAAATAGAAATCTATGATATTTAAACACAAGGTTTATGACCATAAAAGGAAGGTTGGTATTGATTTTGGGAGTTTTGGTCCCAACAGAATAAGGGGCCCAAAGGGTCCAAAATTAAACTTTGTTTGATTTCATCAAAATTGAATAATTGGGGTTCTTTGATATGCCGAATCTAACTGTGTATGTAGATTCTTAACTTTTGGTCCCGTTTTCAAATTGGTCTACATTAAGGTCCAAAGGGTCCAAAATTAAACTTAGTTTGATTTTGACAAAAAATGAATCAGTTAGGTTCTTTGATATGCTGAATCTAAAAATGTACTTAGATTCTTGATTATTGGCCCAGTTTTCAAGTTGGTCCAAATCGGGGTCCAAAATTAAACTTTGTTTGATTTCATCAAAAATTGAATAAATGGGGTTCTTTGATATACCAAATCTAACTGTGTATGTAGATTCTTCATTTTTGGTCCTGTTTTCAAATTGGTCTACACTAAAGTCCAAAGGGTCCAAAATTAAACTTAGTCTGATTTTAACAAAAATTGAAATCTTGGGGTTCTTTGATATGCTGAATCCAAAAATGTACTTAGATTTTTTATTATGGGCCCAGTTTTCAAGTTGGTCCAAATCAGGATCTAAAATTATTATATTAAGTATTGTGCAATAGCAAGTCTTTTCAATTGCACAGTATTGCGCAATGGCAAGAAATATCTAATTGCACAATATTGTGAAATAGCAATATTTTTTTTTAATTGGAGTTATCTTTCTTTATCCAGAATCAAATTAAATCTTTGTTATATACAATATACAATGTATATTCACTTTTTACTACCAACTGATAAATTAAAATAATCTTTACCATTCAGTGATAACAAGCAGTTTTTTTACATCTTAATATTTTATGATGTATTTAAATGAGTAGTTATTGTTGCAAACTCCATTAGAAATTTTAATTGAGATTAGTTTTGGAATAAGGGAAAGGGGGATGTGATTAAAAAAATTGAGTTCAATTTTTCTCATTTGAAATTTCATAAATAAAAAAGAAAATTTCTTCAAACATTTTTTTGAGAGGATTAATATTCAACAGCATAGTGAATTGCTCTAAGAGAAAACAAAAATTTTAAGTTCATTAGAACACATTCATTCTGTGTCAGAAACCTATGCTGTGTCAACTATTTAATCACAATCCAAATTTAGAGCTGAATCCAGCTTGAATGTTGTGTCCATACTTGCCCCAACCGTTCAGGGTTCAACCTCTGCGGTAGTATAAAGCTACGCCCTGCGGAGCATCTGGTTCTACTTTATCTTTACTTAATATAATATAAAAAATAGTTAATTTTGTGTACTAGATATTTAGTTTTGTATATATACAGCTTGCACTATAATGAACCATTCATTCATTTGACTTATTGTTGGGAAATTGAAACCACATATTTATTTTTATTTGGCACAAGAGGAAAAAAATAATTCTGTAACTATAAATGAATAAAGAAAACATAAACTGAAACAACTGTTTTTGTGGTTATAGTTTAATTGTATTCTCAGTTATGAATATATAACAATATAAACTAATACATATAAAGGAAAAAGAGCATCGACGCGACGCGACAAATGACATTAAAAAAAATACAGTTATTTTTTTTTTTACGCAAAATGTGATGCTATCCAAAATTTCTGGGGAGAACACCGAAGCGTACATCAAAATGTTGCGATTGGTTTAAAACTTTTTATACAATTGAAATTCAACCAATGACGTAACGTTATTATACGCCCGTCAAAATTTTGACGGGACGTATTATGGTATACAAATGTCCGGTGTCCGTCCGTCTGTCTGTCTGTCCGGCGTAAACATGTCGCACTGTAACATGAGAATGACTTATCCAAATTTCATGAAACTTAATATAGTTGTTTCTCATGATGGTCAAATGATCTGTATACTTTTTGGTGAAAATAAGATTTAAACTTTTTGAGTTACAGCACTGTGTAACTAAAACAGGGGTGTTTTTTTTTCACATGTCGCACCGTATCTCAAAAATGATTCTTGATTATGGCTTAAAACTTTAAACACTTCTTAGTTATATTAATCTTAATATCTGTATACTTTTTGGTGATGATTGAAAATTTCATTTTTGAGTTATTGAGTATTTTGTAAAAAAGGGGGAGGGTTTTTGTACATGTCACGCCATATCTCAAAAACAATTTATGATTATTGCTTAAAACTTTTCACATGTCTTTGTTATATTAATCTAAAGATCTGTATACTTTTTGGTGATAATTCAAAATTTCATTTTTGAGTTACTGAGTATTTTGTAAAAAAGGGTGAGGTTTTTTTTTATATGTTGTGCCGTATCTCAAAAACAATTTATGATTATTGCTTAAAATTTTACACACTTCTTTGTTATATTAATCTAAAGATCTGTATACTTTTTGGTGATGATTCAAAATTTCATTTTTGAGTTATTGAGAAATTTTGTTAAACAGCAATGAACAGGGGATTTTTTTTTTTACATGTCGCACAGTATCTCAAAAATAATTTATGATTATTGCTTAAAACTTTACACACTCCTTTGTTATATTAATCTAAAGATCTGTATACTTTTTGGTTTTGATTCAAAATTTTATCTTAGTGATATTTAGTTTTTTGTAAAAAAAACAGGGTGGGGGGGTTTCACATGTCCCGCCGTGTCTCAAAAACAATATATGGTTATTGCTTAAAATGTTTTCAGAAACTATTTATGATTATTGCATAATACTTCCATACAAGACGTCGGCCGTATCATGCGCTCATGGCGCAGCTGTTTATTTTTATTTTGGTGTACAAACAATGATATTACCCATAGTCCTTTAGATTCTGAAAAGGCCAATTGATTGATTGTTCCTTGTTTAATGTCCAGTGACAAATGTTACATTTATTTCCCTGTAAAAAAACAGATTAGTAATTTTAATAATACAATAAGTAGAGTCTGCAATGAAATATGGTTAGAAAAAAAGTTCAAAATTCGCACTGCCATTGGAAATTAGAGGCATACATGTTCAGTTAATACTTAAACTGAGCTTTGACACAGATTTTGACAGCCTTTTTCCTTTTAAAAAACTCAAAACTCTCGAAATTTTTATCCAGGGAAATCAAATGGTGAGATTTATAGATTATCGTTGATCATCTCAACGAGATTGATTTTCTCGCTTGAGCTGGTACAGCGAAAGTGAGAAAAGCAATCGAGTTGAGATGACCAATGATAATCTGTTTATTGCTATTTTACCTATGACGACGTTGTCAATTTCATGTCAATTTTGTTAGCAACGCCACGTGTCCTTAGTTTCTAGCGATAATTTTTCCATCTCAAGCGAGAAGCATGATATGAAAATTATCACAAAAAAAGATCAAAAGAAAAATGCACAAAATAGCGATAAATTTCATTATTATATATATGCAAATGTAATTGTTGTCAAGTACATAGTGGGTAAGAAAGAAGTTCACAATTACCTATTCAAATTTTCTATCAAATTCATTTTAAATTTTTACTGACAATATCAAAAAGTACTAGAAATAAAAAAAAATGTATGAACCTAAAATAGGACAACAAATAATTGTAAATAAGTTTTTTGAATAAATAGCATTACTTTATTAATTAGCTCTTTAATTTCACCACTCATATGCAGCTGATAGCCAGCGTTTAACAGTTTTAAATGAATTATTGAATTACAACATCATTTTGAAACAATTATGTTTAGCCATAGATAACAATTGATAAATCTGGTTGACATTCATCTGAAACCCTGCAAGGCATCACTCACTGAAATCTGTCGTCAATTTCCCTATTAAAATAAACAAGAGAGTGGGTATTAGGTATAAATTAATTAGATGTTATGTAAATGAAGTGCAGATGAAGGACAATTAACAACTCCAGTTGTTACGGTGTGAAATGAACATTAATTTTCCATTGTGGGTGTTGGTGGAGAGCTGATTAATAAGGGAAGTTTGAAGGAACATGGAAAAAGGAAATATTAGAGATTGAAGGATGAGGGATCTTGTTAAATTAGGTCAATCATAACTGCTTATTATTATTTTAGCTCTAGGTTTATCTTTCAAATTAATTTCGGTTCATTAAATTACATAAGAGATTTGATTGCCAGTTTTTTAAGATTATACAGAAGAGGAAGTCAGGTACACAAGATGTCAGAGAAGATGGCATGCTACAGGAAGTTTTAACTATTCTTTTTATAAGAAGTTGGTAGAGCACATTAAAAAAACTCTGTTCCTTGAACCTAGTTGACTTCTATATGTTTGGGTTGTTGGGTTGCTGTATAATTGATGTATAACAATACTATGAATTCATTTAATTTTGTCCATAACAATTTTCGTGGATTCAGGAAAACTTTTTTTCTTGGATATTTGATTTCGATAGTTTTTGCCAAAGTCTGCATACATTCCTATAAAAAAATTGAATGTAATTCATTGGACATTGGAATTCATGGTTTCCAGGTTAACCATGAAATACACAAAAATTGGTATCCTACGAATAATAATGAATCCTGGATACCTACCTTACTTCTCTTTTTCATCATTAGCGTAAAATTCTTGGCTAAAATAGTTGTAGAGTATTTCCTCATACTACGCTGTAGTGAGTGTAATGTAAATTGAAATGTCTCTTTTTGCTGCTATTTTTTTCTCTTAACGATAAGTCTTTGACATTTATGATCGCTATGATGGACGGCCATCACACACCTGTACGCCATTATTTATTAAAGGCATATATACCGCAGTAGGTATTAAGTACATTTTACTTAACATTCTTTATTTAATGAGAGGAATTTGTCTGTAGATATTACATCAATAATTCTCTTAAAATTTTTAAAAAGTTTTATGACCAGTGTAAATTATTATTAGATTAGATCATGGTGACCTACTTAATTAGTGTTACTTACAATGAGTATATTGTAGGTAGTATGGATGCACTAAGGTATTGTACCCTACCGCACGATCACCACTTCAGGTGTTGTTCACTCGTATTTTTATTGAGGTATAATAGATACAATGTTTTTCTCAAAAGCCACAAATTTGCTCATTGCTATTCACTAGATATTTTAACAAAGAATTATTGTCTTTTTCTTATTTTTTTCTTTTAAGGTTTGTCTTTTATTTGATTCTGGGATAATACCCTTATTCGTTTTTATAATAGTTTTTCTTTTTTTAAAATTTGTTTTTTATTTATTTTTCCATCCAAAATTTTTTTGATGCCAGTTCTTGTTTATATTGAATTTATTAATTTGCACAAAATATGACTTTAAGAACCTAGCTATGTTGTAATAACAAAATATGAACTTTGTTAAGGAGCTTCTGCATCTACCTAAGGGGGCACTCCTCCTTTCAGTTGATTTTATCAAAACCTGACCCCGCCTTCGTTTGGTTTTAAAATATACAAGACATAAATTGAACAAATATGTAAATTTGTGTGATTTCATTTCTTGTGTCATGGGTGTATGTTAATGCGTCCCCTTTAATTATTTATCCACTTGAAACATGTTTTTCCTTTGATTAAAGAATTAACAGAAATTGATTTGAAAAGGGAAAAAGTCATTTCTCATAAAAGATTGCAAGTGTTATGAACTATCATCATTTTGTTATTACCTTAGAGCATTCTTGTACATTGTAAAATTTAAATGCTATTATTTCATAATGAAGTTAAAAAGAGACTTCACAATAATTTCAAATTCATGTGACTTTAAAATTTGTAAAAGTCAATGATCAGATTGAAAAAAAAATACGTTGCAGAATCAATCTTCATATGCCAGATAATGATTAAACTTTCATGCATTACATACCAGTACATATAAAATGTTAATGTTATAACTTTGTGTAAATTAGACAAAAAATCTGACATGCAATAGAATTAATAGAATTCAAATCATGAAATGAATAAATAAATCAAATACATCATTCAGTATATATATTGTTTAAAGAATAATGGTCAAGTCAACAACCTACTTTTTAGATCAGAACACCATAATCCGTACTTCAAGACCTTCAATATAGCTCCATATCAGGAGATAAATTTTCACCTTGACCTTAGCTGAAATGATGCGACCTTACTTTAAATCAAGTGAGTCCTGAAAGTGAATGTGGTCAGTCACTGTTCTTGTTTCATATCTTCTTTAAATTTGAAAAATTGCTCTTAATAATGATATTAAATGGACTTGGTGATTTTTAAGATGTGTCCAGAATTCCAATTAAGGTTTGACTACAGCTAGAATACATTTAATTCTTAATATTTAGTATATTAATGGTGTATAATTATTGCATTTTTGAAAGTATTGCCGTTCACGGCAGTCACAAGTACCTGCTTGAATCAACAACAATTCACCTCTTAAATTTTAAGATATATTCGAAGAGGTTTAAATACGTTATTTTTGACCTGTACGAAAAACTTCCCATTTGAAAAATACCCAAAAAATGTTCTTCTTTGAAATTTTTCCAGTTTAGCTTTTGGACTCTTGATGGTTTTATAACTTATTATAGTAATTGATATTGCATCATTTTTTGCACTTTGTCTAATGGGGTCATCTGATATATCAAATTGAAGGTCTCAATAAACTCTACTTAAAAACGAAAATTTTAAACCTCTTTTTCATCCCAGGTGGAAGGGTGGGGTCATTTAGTGCAAAAAATTCAAACTTCTTAGATGGTAAGGTTGTCGCATATCAAATGAAAGAACATAAAGCGTACATTTCAAATTTCAAATTGACGTCTCCCGAAAATTGGTTAGATGGGGTCATTGAGTGCAAAAAATAAATTTTCTTTACGATAGGGGTGTTGTATATCAAATGAAAGGTCATGATGTGAACATTTGAAATATCGAATTCCAACCTCCAAAAATTGGTTGGATGGGGTTATTAAGTGCAAAAATCAAACTTTTTAGAACACGGCGTTGTCGCATATCAAATGAAAGTTCATCTACCCTGTGTTACATATATCATACATCCGATCTCAAAAATGTACGCGAATGAGGTCATTACGTGTAAAAAGCGAAAAGTTTCAGAAGGTATGCTTGTCGTATATCAAACGAAAGGTCGTACAAAGTACATTACGAAAACATCACTTTTACAGGAAAGACCTTTCAATTGTTTTACAAACAATTGAGTTACTAGTTTTTTCTTTTTCTTTTTCTTTTTTTTCTTTTTTTTCTTCCAACATTTTTTTGACATGCGCGCCTCTTGTTTCTGTTGCAGTTATTAAGACCAAATATGGACCTTCGCTAGACCTCACCAAGATGTATTACCAAATGACCCTGTTAAGGATTTCATCATCCCCTTTAGGAGTTATCTCCCTTTTATTGATTTTTTTCAACATGGCCCTCCCTCGTTGGTTTTAAAGGTATCATGACCTTAATTGGACATAATGTAGATTTCATCATGATGTATTACCGTGTGAGGCTAAATAGGATTTCATCGTCCCCTATGAGAGTTATATCCCCTTGAAGCAATTTCTTTCCTTTGCAATTTTCTCAAAAAGTATAAGAGAAAGAATCGATTTGAAAACGGCAACATGTACAGGAACAGATGGGCAATGTTAATGAACATGTACAATCATTTTGTTATTAACCCACATAAGGAGTTATTCCCCTTGAAAAATTGTACATAATTTTAGAAAAATTGTATTTCGAGAACAAGAAGTCGTAGAGACTTGGAACCTTCACCAAAAATCTTTAATTCATGTGACCTTTAAAATGCACCCAAGGTCAAAGGTCATCGAGTGCAAAAAAAACTTACACTGCAATTTCAAGCTTACATATTAGAAAAAAAGGTAAGACTTTGCTGCATACATACAGCGTGTAAATTGTTCCTCTCGACGAGCTCTACATTTTATACAATAAGCCCAAAAATGTCCGACCGTCTGTTCAAAAGTTACAACGAGATGATTCTTAAAAGTATAGTATTGTGTGTATATCTTTTTAAAGGTAACAGATATCAACCTACTATAAACTGCAAAGATGATCAGTAATTTAAGACCTTCAATTTGAGGTCAATGTCAGGTCATGATGAAATTTTACCTTGACCTTCACAGTATACAATGACCTTGACCTTGTGATAGTTGAAAGGTTAAGTGGTCCTGAGTTGAATGGTGCTAGTCCCATGTCTCTACGACTTCCGGTTCTTAAGTTTGGTATTGCATCATATATTTGATGATTAATTGTGACCTTGGTGAACTTTGAAATTGTCCCATTTCTTTTTCTATAATGTTGTCCTTCAACTGTAGATCATTTATCATTTAACAGATTTGAAATATCTATTGTCGTTTTAGAGATAATGCAGTTTAAAGTTTTGCGAGCGGAGGCATGTATTTCTGAATCAACAAGAGCTTACCTCTTAAAATGTTTTAGAAATTGAAGAGGTTAACATAGTTATATGTTTGACCAAATTCCAAAAATATTCCATGGAAAAAAACACCAAGAATTCAATTTGAAATTTTCAAGTTTTGCATTGACTTTGTAAGTTTCATAACTTCTATTTATATAGTTGATATTGCATCATTATTTGCACTTTGTCAAATGGGGTCATCTGATATATCAAATTGAAGGTCTTAATAAACTCTACTTAAAAATGAAAATTTTAAACCCCCTTTTCATCCCAGGGGGACGGGTGGGGTCATTTAGTGCAAACATTCAAATTTCTCAGATGGTAAGGTTGTCGCATATCAAATGAAAGAACATAAAGCGTACATTTCAAATTTCAAATTGACGTCCCCCAAAAATGGGTTGGATAGGGTTATTCAGTGCAAAAAACAAAAAAATCTTTTTAATAGGGTTGTTGTATATCAAATGATATCATGATGTGTACATTTGAAACATCAAATTTCCGACCTCCAAAAATAAGTTGGATAGGGTTATTAAGTGCTAAAATCAAACTTTCTAGAACATGGCGTTGTCGCATATCAAATGAAAGCTCATTTACTTTATGTTACATATATCATAATTCCGATCTCAAACATGTAGGCGGATGAGGTCATTAAGTGTTAAAAACGAAAAGTTTAAGAAGGTATGCTTGTCGTATATCAAACGAGAGGTCGTACAAAGAACATTACGAAAACATCACTTTTACAGGAAAGACCTTTCAATTGTTTTACAAACAATTGAGATACTAGTTTTTCTTTTTTTTCTTTTTTTCTTCCAACATTTTTTTGACATGCCCGCCCCTTCTTTCTGTTAAAGTTACCAAGACCAAATATGGACCATTGATAGACCTCATCATGCAGTTTTACCAAATGACCCTGTTAAGGATTTCAACATCCGTTTTAGAAGTTATCTCCCTTTTATTGATTTTTTTTCAACACGGCATCCCCTCGTTGTTTTTAAAGATATCATGACATTATTTGGACAATAGGTAGATCTCATCATGATTTATTACCATATGAGGTTGAATAGGATTTCATTGTCCCCTATGAGAGTTATATCCCCTTGAAACAATTTCTTTCCTTTGCATTTTTCTCAAAAAGTATAAGAGATAGAATTGATTTGAAAACGGCAACATGTACAGGAACAGATGGCAATGTTAATGAACATATACAATTATTTTGTTATTAACCTTATAAGGAGTTATTCCCCTTGAAAAATTGTGTACAATTTTAGAAAAATTGTATTTCCAAAAACCGGAAGTCGTAGAGACTTGGGATCTTCACCAATAATCTTTAATTCATGTGACCTTTAATATGCACCCAAGGTCAAAGGTCACAGAGTGCAAAATAAAATTAAGCTGCAATTTCAAGCTTACATATTAGGAAAACGATAAGACTTTGCTGCATACATACATCATATCAAATGTTCCTCTCCACGAGCTTACATTTTATATAATAAGCCCAAAAATGTTTCCGACCGTCTGTTCAAAAGTTACAACGGGATGATTCTTAAAAATATAGTATTTTGTATATATCTTTTAAAGGTCACAGATATCAACCTACTATAAACTGCAAAGATGATCAGTAATTCAAGACCTTCAATTTGAGGTCAATGTCAGGTCATGATGAAATTTCACCTTGACCTTCACATTATACTATGACCTTGACCTTGTGATATTTCAATGGTCAAGTGGTCCTGAATTGAATGGTGATAGTCCCATGTCTCTACGACTTCCGGTTCTCAAGTTTCGTATTGCATCATATATTTGATGATTAATTGTGACCTTGGTGAATTTTGAAATTGTCCCAATTCTTTTACTATAATGTTGTCTTTTAACTGTAGATCATTTACCATTTAACAGATTTGAGATATCTATTGTCGTTTTAGAGATAATGCAGTTTGAAATTTTGCGAGCTGCGGCATGTATTTCTGAATCAACAACAGCTTACCACTTAAAATGTTTAAGAAATTGAAGAAGTTAACATAGTTATATCTTTGACCAAATACCAAAAACATTCCATTGAAAAAAACACCAAAAAAATCATTTCGAAATTTTCATGCTTTGCATTGACTTTGTAAGTTTCATAACTTCTATTTATATAATTGATATTGCATCATTTTTTGCACTTTGTCAAATGGGGTCATCTGATATATCAAATTGAAGGTCTCAATAAACTCTACTTAAAAACGAAAATTTTAAAACCTCTTTTTCATCCCAGGTGGAAGGGTGGGGTCATTTAGTGCAAAAATTCAAACTTCTTAGATGGTAAGGTTGTCGCATATCAAATGAAAGAACATAAAGCGTACATTTCAAATTTCAAATTGACGTCTCTCGAAAATTGGTTAGATGGGGTCATTGAGTGCAAAAAATAAATTTTCTTTACGATAGGTTTGTTGTATATCAAATGAAAGGTCATAATGTGAACATTTGAAATATCGAATTCCCAACCTCCAAAAATTGGTTGGATGGGGTTATTAAGTGCAATAATCAAACTTTTTAGAACACGGCGTTGTCGCATATCAAATGACAACTCATCTACCCTGTGTTACATATATCATACTTCCGATCTCAAAAATGAAGGCGAATGAGGTCATTAAGAGTAAAAAGCGAAAAGTTTCAGAAGGTATGCTTGTCGTATATCAAACGAAAGGTCGTACAAAGTACATTACGAAAACATCACTTTTACAGGAAAGACCTTTCAATTGTTTTACAAACAATTGAGATACTATTTTTTCTTTTTTTTTCTTCCAACATTTTTTTGACATGCCCGCCTCTTGTTTCTGATGCAGTTATTAAGACCAAATATGGACCATTGCTAGACCTCACCAAGATGTATTACCAAATGACCCTGTTAAGGATTTCATCATCCCTTTAGGAGTTATTTCCCTTTTATTGATTTTTTTCAACATTGTCCCCCCTCGTTGGTTTTAAAGATATCATGACCTTAATTGGACATAATGTAGATCTTATCATGATGTATTACCATGTGAGGCTGAATAGGATTCCATCGTCCCCTATGAGAGTTATATCCCCTTGAAACAATTTCTTTCCTTTGAATTTTTCTCAAAAAGTATAAGAGATAGAATCGATTTGAAAACGGCAACATGTACAAGAACAGATGGCAATGTTAATGGACATATACAATCATTTTGTTATTAACCCTTATAAGGAGTTATTCCCCTTGAAAAATTGTGTACAATTTTAGAAAAATTGTATTTCCAGAACCGGAAGTCGTAGAGACTTGGGACCTTCACCAATAATCTTTAATTCATGTGACCTTTAATATGCACCCAAGGTCAAAGGTCACAGAGTGCAAAATAAAATTACGCTGCAATTTCAAGCTTACATATTAGGAAAACGATAAGACCTTGCTGCATACATAGAGCGTATAAAATGTTCCTCTCGACGAGCTCTACATTTTATACAATAAGTCCAAAAATGTCCGACCGTCTGTTCAAAAGTTACAACGGGATGATTCTTAAAAGTATAGTATTTTGTGTATATCTTTTTAAAGGTAACAGATATCAACCTACTATAAACTGCAAAGATGATCAGTAATTCAAGACCGTCAATTTGAGGTCAATGTCAGGTCATGATGAAATTTCACCTTGACCTTCACAGTATACTATGACCTTGACCTTGTGATATTTGAAAGGTCAAGTGGTCCTGAGTTGAATGGTGGTAGTCCCATGTCTCCACGACTTCCGGTTCTCAAGTTTGGTATTGCATCATATATTTGATGATTAATTGTGACCTTGGTGAACTTTGAAATTGTCCCAATTCTTTTTCTATAATGTTGTCCTTCAACTGTACATCATTTACCATTTAACAGATTTGGGATATCTATTGTCGTTTTAGAGATAATGCAGTTTGCAATTTGCAAGCGGCGGCATGTATGTCTGAATGAACAACAGCTTACCACTTAAAATGTTTAAGAAATTAAAGAGGTTAACATAGTTATATGTTTGAAAAAATACCAAAAACATTCCATTGAAAAAAACACCAAAAAAATCAATTTGAAATTTTCATGTTTTGCATTGACTTTGTAAGTTTCATAACTTCTATTTATATCGTTGATATTGCATCATTTTTGGCACTTTGTCAAATTGGGTCATTTGATATATCAAATTGAAGGTCTCAATAAACTCTACTCAAAAATGAAAATTTTAAACCCCTTTTTCATCCCAGGGGGAAAAGTGGGGTCATTTAGTGCAAAAATTCAAATTTCTCAAATGGTAAGGTTGTCGCATATCAAATGAAAGAACATCAAGCGTACATTTTAAATTTCAAATTGAAGTCCCCAAAAATTGGTTGGGTGGGGTTATTAAGTGCAAAAATCAAACTTTCTAGAACATGGCGTTGTCGCATATCAAATAAAAGATCATCAAGTCTACATTACTTATATCATACTTTCGATCTCGAAAATGTAGGCGGATTGGGTCATTAAGTGTAAAAAGCGAAAAGTTTCAGAAGGTATGATTGTCGTATATCAAACGAAAGGTCGTACAAAGCACATTACGAAAACATAATTTTTACAGGAAAGACCTTTCAATTGTTTTACAAACAATTGAGATACTAGTTTTTCTCCTGTTTTTTTTTTTTTTTTTTTCATCCACCATTTGTTTGACATGGCCTCCCCTCGTTTCTATTGGAGTTATCAAGACCAAATATGGACCATCGGTAGACCTCATCATGAAGTATTACCAGATGAGGCTGTGTAGGATTTCATCATCCCCTTTAGAAGTTATCTCCCTTTTATTGGTTTTTTTCGACATGGCCCCCTCGTTGTTTTTAAAGATATCATGACCTTATTTATACAATAGTTAGATCTCATCATGATGTGTTACCATATGAGGCTGCTAAGGATTTCATCATTCCCTATGAGAGTTATGTCCCCCTTGAAGCAATTTCTTTCTTTTACATTTTTCTCAAAAAGTATTCAAGATAGAATCCATTTGAAAACGGCAACATGTACAAGACCAGATGGCAATGTTAATTAACATATACAATCATTTTGTTGTTAACCCTTATAAGGAGTTATTTCCCTTGAAAAAATATAAACAATTTTTGAAAATTGTATCTCGAGAACCGGAAGTCGTAAAGACTTGGGACCTGCACCAATAATCTTAAGTTCATGTGACCTTTAATTTGCACTAAAGGTCAAAGGTCACTGAGTGCAAAAAAAAATTACGCTGCAATTTCAAGCTTTCATATTAAGAAAACGATAAGAGTTTGCTGCATACATACAGCGTATAAAATGTTCCTCTCGACGAGCTCTACATTTTATATGATAAGCCCAAAAATGTCCGACCGTCTGTTCAAAAGTTACAACGGGATGATTCTTAAAAGTATATTATTTTGTGTTTATCTTTTAAAGGTAACAGATATCAATCTACTATAAACTGCAAAGATGATCAGTAATTCAAGACCTTCAATTTGATGTCAATGTTAGGTCATGATGAAATTTCACCTTGACCTTCACATTATACTATGACCTTGACCTTGTGATATTTGAAAGGTTAAGTAGTCCTGAGTTGAATGGTGGTAATCCAATGTCTCTACGACTTCCGGTTCTGAAGTTTGGTATTGCATCATATATTTGATGATTAATTTTGACCTTGGTGAACTTTCAAATTGTCCCAATTCTTTTTCTATAATGTTGTCCTTTAACTGTAGATCATTTACCATTTAACAGATTTGAGATATCTATTGTCGTTTTAGAGATAATGCAGTTTGAAATTTTGGGAGCGGCGGCATGTATTTCTGAATCAACAACATCTTACCACTTAAAATGTTTAAGAAATTGAAGAGGTTAACATAGTTATATGTTTGACCAAATACCAAAAAAATTCAATGGAAAAAAACACAAAAAAATCATTTTGAAATTTTCATGTTTTGCATTGACTTTGTAAATTTCATAACTTCTATTTATATCGTTGATATTGCATCATTTTTGGCACTTTGTCAAATGGGGTCATCTGATATATCAAATTGAAGGTCTCATCAGACTCTACTTAAAAATGAAAATTTTAAACCTCTTTTTCATCCCAGGCGGAAGGGCGGGGTCATTTAGTGCAAACATTCAAATTTCTCAGATGGTAAGGTTGTCGCATATCAAATGAAAGAACATAAAGTGTACATTTCAAATTTCAAATTGACGTCCCCAAAAATTGGTTGGATGGGGTCATTGAGTGCAAAAAATAAATTTTCTTTTACTATAGGGTTGTTGCATATCAAATGAAAGGTCATGATGTGTACATTTGAAATATCAAATTCCCAACCTCCAAAAATATTGCTTGGATGGGGTTATTAAGTGCAAAAATCAAACTTTTTAGAACATGGCGTTGTCGCATATCAAATGAAAGCTCATCTACCCTGTGTTACATATATCATACTTCCGATCTCAAAAATATAGGCGGATGAGGTCATTTAGTGTAAAAAAAGTAAAAAGTTTCAGAATGTATGCTTGTCGTATATCAAACGAAAGGTCGTACAAAGAACATTACGAAAACATCACTTTTACAGGAAAGACCTTTCAATTGTTTTACAAACAATTGAGATACTAGTTAACATATGATATTATTGTTGAAACATTTATTTGGAGTATTATTTATTTTCATGGGTTAATATTTTATGGTTTTGTCTATTTATTTGATTTCATGGGGATTAATATCATTGAGTTCAAGTCTGGTTCAAGTATGAATAAGTAATTTCCTTGTTGGTTAAAACTAAATTGGTTTTTATTTGAATTATATAAATCCAACAAAAATTTTTGCTTTGATACAGTATACATTTGTATATATAATAATTTTCTTCCAAAATTTGGCACTGAATAATCATGATTTAAGAAATTATCTATGTCTGTTAGATGAAACAAACAGTGGCGGATCCAGAACTTTTCTTAAGGAGCGGGGTGGCCTGCTGACTGACCTAAGGGGGGCCACTCCAGTCATGCTTCAGTGATTCCCTAAATAATCAAACATATCCCTTTTGTATCTTCCACGACTCTTATTCATGTTTTGTTTTAACTAATATTACAAGACATAAATAAAAATAGTTGTAAAGTTTGTGGGGTTCGATCTTCAGTTTTCTGTGTGGTCTATTGTGGGTTGTTGTTAATGCTTTTGTTGCCCCTTTCATCTATTCTTCCAGTTTCTTAGCAAAACATGTACTTTTCTTGATAAAGGAATTAACAGAAATTTGTTTTGAAAAGAACAAGTCCTTTCTCCAATAATAGATATGCACAGGGCATGGTAACTTCATGCATTTATTGTTTTAGATACACTTCTGTGTGATGTATGATTTAATGTCCTACTTGTTACATAATGAATTAAAGAGAAATTTACAACATATGAATTTCAAATCATTTTGGGAATTAGACAATTTGTGCAAATTGCAATTGATCAGCATTGAGAAAAAGAATACAGTGTTTGCAGAATCAATCTTGATTATGCCAGACTATATGATGTAAACATTTCATGACATTTTTGGTAAATACCCACAGGTACATATAACAACTGTTAATGTTATAACTCTGGTGTGCTGAAATTAGACAAATAAATCTGACATGCAATAGAATTAATGAGAATTCAAATTATTGAAATGAATAAATAAATCACAATACATCATTCAGAGTAATATATATTGATATTGAAGTAGAATTAATGAGTACAAGTGCAACAACCTCTTGATTAGATCACAACACCATAATCCCTGTAACTTAATGTACCTTTACTACCTCCCTACAGGAGAGTAAATTGTTCTTCATGCCTGAGGGACTTTTTAGCTGAAATGATGCGACCAATTACTTTTCAATCATCTGAATCACTAATGTAATATGCATCTGTCAGTCATACTTTTCTTGTTTACATATCTTCTTTAAAACAAATTTGAAAAAGATTGCTCTTCAAATAAAGTACTTAGAATGGACAATTGGTGTTTTCTAAGATCACAGTGTCAGAGAAATTACCAAATTAAGGAGGGTATTGAACTACAGCTAGCAAAAGTACATTGTATGGAAATATCTGTAATATTAGTATATTAATGGATTATAATTTCTTGCATTTTTAAAACTACTTGAACCTGTTTCACTTTGTTGGCTAGTCACAGAGACCTGCATTGAAAGTCAACAATCAATTCAATTCTGAAACTTTTTATTTGATATCAGGTGGCCTCGAAGCAGAGTTCTGAAATCTTTTTTCCCTGGGGGGTCCTGTAGAAAAATCTGCTGGTCCTTTCTATTAATTGATTGCAAAATACAAAAATTGTGTCTGTCCTTTGCAAAATTTTGGTGGCCAAAAGTTCTCACCCCTTCTTTTTTGAGATCTCTGCTGGATGGGTTATTATCATTATTATAGTTACAGCTAGTGATGTGTACAAAAGAATGGGAAGATTTCAGTCAGAGTGATTACTATCTTATAAACAAAATACAGAAGCGTGGTTGTGATGTTTTCATGGAATGAGTAAGCCTCTTTCTGTTAACTTTAACCCAACTTCAGGAAGCATCCTCACCCCGTGACAAATCAAGCAAGATTTAAAATAATTAAAATTGTTTAGAAAACATCTTTTTCTAAAGTATAGCAGGAAGAATAACAAGTTGAATTTGGCTGATTTTGGAAAGAATATGCGCACTTTGACCTCACACATGGCAACAAAAGGAAGTAACTTGGTTCAATCTGTGTCAAATAAAACATAATAGTATGCACAGTGCAGATACTATTCTGTACGCTATCCGGAAGTCGCGATTTTCGAAGCGATGATTTCCAACTGGCTAACAGGACGGTTTTGCCTACGGTGACTTTTCTCATCATTTGTTTACACCTATATCTATAAAGTGCTTTGAACATCTTCAAGGTATATATAGCATCATAAATATGTGTAAATGTAACAAAAACATGCACTAGAACATAAAATATACGTGTGCATCATACCAACTTGATAGAAAAAAGTGAAATCGATGGACAATTTTGCTCTCGTAGTACAAAGCAAATAATTGCATCAGTTTACAGTTAAATATATACTGTTTCAATATTCTTTTCGTATTTAAGTAGAATATTCGTATTTCCCATAAAAAATATGTTTTCCTTAAGGCTCCCAAAATAAATTACTGTACGATCAGTCTACAACTGACTGTATTCTAGAAGCGATTTCAATTTTTTTGACTGTATGACCAGTCGTGATTTTGAAGAAGAAAAAAACGGCAATTTGAAGGTATATACGTGTCTATGTGATATTATGAACTGTCCAGGGAACTATAACGTGTAATATCTTTCATCAGACAATATAAATATAGTACTGATGATTTTTGTAGACTGCAAAATAATTGTATTTTTGTTCCATCAGTCTTATTTAAAATCAAATGCCTAAAAAGCAATACATGATTTGCTTGTGGACTTTGTAATAGTGTATCCTTGCAGTTATCTGTTTAGCTATTACATTTTTAAAGACTATTTACACCGTCCGCCGTTGACCAATTGATGATAACATAAATCAAGCTTGTTTCTTTCATAATTACCAAAAAATGCATAAAGAAAGCTTTGCGAAGGGGAATAATTCATGTGATATAATTTGGGTAAGTTTACAGAAATCATTACCTGTATCAATCACGAATGAATTTAAAATGAAAAGGATATTATCATTTTTCTTTAAAAAGCGATTTCTGGGTTAATCCATATATATTTCATTGTACTGATTGCATTTGTTAATTGCGTGACAACTTGTGAAAATGATAATAATTTGTTTATGTACCGTCACCCTTTTTAACAAGATTTTCCACAGAAAAATCGCTTGGTAGGTTGAAGGTTGGTGCGACCATTAAAACGTTTAAACCCGCTGTACTAAAACTTTAAAATAAGTTGGGTATTGGATTGAGAGTTGTCTCATGGGCACTCATACCACATCTTCTTATTTATATTATTTTGGTGATGTTAGAATACTTCCAAACATTGCCCATGTTCTTTACTCATGAACCGTTCATTCAAAGCTTTTAAAATTTTAATTTCTCGTTACTGATGCCAAAATGGAGGTTAAGTTTGATATTGACGATTTTGACTGTTCTGATCATGAGGTATGCTTTTTGAAAGATTTAAAAATGGTTTTTCCAGTCGTGTCCGTGCGTTTTATTAATATACGGTAAGTTTAGGAGAGTTGCGTATAGTAAATGTGTACCACCCAATAAGGTAGTTGAAAAGGCCTTATCACGGAAAGAGAAAACAGTGATTTTTTTTTCGAAAAATCAAAATAGGAGGTGCACAATTGAATTAAATGATAAAGAATCTAAAAAAGATTCATTAAGTTAAGTGTCTGAAGGAATTTGTGGATGTAAAATAGGTACGCCCAATATAAGGCTATGGCAAAGTCCGTATTTTAGATACTAGTATAGAAACATAAAAAATATTTTCACCAAAAATTCGAAATAGAAGGTGCATAATGCTTTAATTGATAAAAATGGCGCAATTTCAGAAGACTTTAATAATTGGTTTAGGAAGTGTTGGAAATACATTTTTGTACCTGATGGGTGCCCCATATAATGCAAAGTCCGTATCTTATATAAAGAAATCCCATAAAAGATGTTTACTAAAATTCGAAATAGACGGTGCACAATGCAGTCATTATCATTTATAATAAGGAATCCGAGTAAGATTATTTAATGGTCATATCAGTGACGGATCCAAAAAAAGGGGATCCGGTGGTTTGAAACCTTTTTTTAACTATCAATGCATTTGTATGGGAACATATATTTGGAATCCCCTTTTCTCCTGGGTTGGACCCACTCTCCATTTAAAAATGGCTGGAAACCCCATTGTATAATAAGTAGTTTATGAGGAGATGCGTTTACAAAACCGGCGAAACATATTGTACTGGTCCAACGAACGAACGGAAAGACGGACATTATTATCACTATAAACCCCCGCTTTACAAAGTGGTGTACAATTGGGTGTCAAAGAGCCAGCTCTACTTCCAAAAACAAAGTGAAGGAACTGTGATCAATTATAGGCTACAGTACGGCCTCGAATGTGTGCAAATACATGCATTTTTATATAACAATTAAATCTGTGTGTTTGTACAATTTTAAGTATAACGGTGGACAGTTCTGAAACTTATACACACAAGTAGTAAGTCGAGTACACCCTATTAAGGTAAACATGTTTCATAAGTTTTCAGGATGTGAATTTGTTGAAATATATTTGTGTTATTTAGAAAAATGCCACCTTCTAATGTATCGTAAATAACTTTGAAATCACCACTAGAATACAGTGAAATAAAGACTGATCATACAGTTTCAAAATATACAAGCGAGACTGATCGTACAGTGAGAAATTCAAACAAGTGTAATTTTCTTATTTCTGGCTTCAAAGATCTGGTTGAAATTTTTACCACCACTTGAAATATACTTCTTTTAGTTAATTAAGTCTGGTGTTTACGTTAATTTGTACACTAAGAGGGTAAAAAGATTGTTTTTAGGTTCACAGACTGATTTTCCTTAGTGATGCACTTGAAAATATATTGATTAAGGCAAAGATACGAGTAATGAATGTGCTAAATTTAATTCTTAACCATTTGAGAATACCGATGTCAGCTGAATAAATCATTAAGCAATGTACAGATGATCAAAATACCATTTAATTCAGTATATCCATCAAATTTCAAATGCGATCAAAAAAGTTCTCGCTTCGAAAATCGCGACTTCCGGATATCGTACAGAATAGTATCTACACTGTGGTATGTGGTCTAATTGGTACACAATAGTATATGGTCTAATTGGTACACAATAGTATATGGTCTAATTGGTACACAATAGTATATGATCTAATTGGTACACAATAGTATATGGTCTAATTGGTACACAATAGTATATGGTCTAATTGGTACACAATAGTATATGGTCTAATTGGTACACAATAGTATATGGTCTAATTGGTACACAATAGTATATGGTCTAATTGGTACACAATAGTATATGGTCTAATTGGTACACAATAGTATATGGTCTAATTGGTACACAATAGGATATGGTCTAATTGGTACACAATTGGATATGGTCTAATTGGTACACAATACTGCTTTTTAGAAGCAGATGCCCTATGGTCATCTGTAACACGTTCTTAATCCGTCAAAACTTTCAGTTCATAGAAGTATTAGTATGATGAACCCTCATCTCTGTTTTCATGTTCTTTCTAAATTGTAATCCAATTTAACTAGCCAGACACTGACTGTGCCATATATGAACAATGAATAGAAAAATAGAATACTCAGATGTTTAATATCATGGTACTTGATCAAGTACATTTAAAAAGTACTTGACCAAGAAATATCATGTATGACATTTTAAAAAATGTACCAATTAGACCATATGCTACTGTGTTTTTGTCTGTGTCGTTTCCGTTAGTTTGATCATGATGTATCAGTTATATAGGCCATTATCATATCCGGACAGTGTTGACTTAGATGTGCAAAATACAATGACCTTAATTTTCCCATACTGAAAAAATCATAGTTGATAATTTCAGATCTTTAGTGTCTCTACCTATGGTCTTTTTTGTTTTTAACTGCAACAGTTTGATTTGATAAAACAAATTGGTATTGGATCAGATTTTTTTATGAGTTGCAATATGTGGAGAGAAACACTTAAAATTAAGTCACAGTAACAGGAAATGTGCAGATATGACAGGAAACAGTATTCATTTGTTGTCAGTCTGTTAGTCTGTCAGTTTATCCATCACTTTGGTTTCCATAGAGCCAAATCATCAAATTTATATTTGATTGGAACCTTACTTGGATATATTGATACTTTTTATTTTGGGGTCAATACATCAAAGATCAAAGTCAAGGTCATAGTAATTTAATGAAGACTGAACTTTGTGCAGAATAGTGGTTTCTGGTTGCTAGATCTAAGTCTGTTTATTGGATCGCAAAATTACTAGTATACACCTATTGACTGGGTGTGAGGGTCATAGCAAGTTTGTTGTTCCTGAGATACCAACTATTGCTCGAGGCAAAGTCGAGAGCAATAGTTTGTATGCGAATTGACAACAAACTTGCTATTAACCGTACTACCAGTCATTAGGTGTTTTATTATACTAAACAACTTAGTCATATTAAGTGTACATATATTATCTGAAAGAAAAGAAAGTGTCACACAACTTGACATGCAAAAGATGAACTATACGTTTTTTTTTTCATTTTCATTTTATCGTGTTGTATTTGTAAATATTTCACAAATTTCAATGAACAATAGAAATACTTGTGTGAAACTTTCCGTGCATATAAAAACTTTTAGCTGAAGTATACAAAATGCAAATACAGTTTTAGAATACAACGACCAAACCATATTATAAATAAGTTACTATATTTTAGATCTTAAAAAATGCGTGCAAAGATTTTCTGTCTATTTTATAATTGCTTCTTGTAGGTGAAATTGCAATAGACACTGCTGACAGATAATACAGTTTACAATATTATAGTTTGATGTTGCCAAGCACACAAATCCTTAATTTAAGCAGAAGAGTCAATGAAATCATTATTGTCCAATCAAAAATAAGCATGAAAAGTATGGGAAAGATGATTATAAAACTATTAACCGGGTAATAGTCTATTGAACTATTGACTGGCAAATAGTCTGTGGAATGAAATAGCACAACTATTTCATTATTTTTTATATAGAAAAAGCATACTGAGGTATAATAATATATGTTATATATGGTTGTATAGAATGAAAGAAATATCCCAATTTCTTTGGAGGTCACTTTAGGTCAAGGTCATATAGATGAAAAATAGATTTATTTAAGACAATTTTACTGTTTAAAACTAAAACAGAAAAGAATAATATATTTAAGTAATCAAAAAACCTATGCTGTCAGATCTCTTGCAATAAGCTTTTCCCTATAAATGGGGGTTGTTGGGTATGAGAATTTGCATACTAAAAGTAACCTGCATTAATTGATTTAAATCACAAATCTTAAAATTAATGAACTAAATATTTTGATTTAATTGTTTTATAAGACATTAATAATGCTTAAAAACTAAGTCACAGTTGATGATGCTATATATCAAGAATGTTAACTTATCAGTGACAAATATTCAAATCTTTGTACAACTTCTCTATATTGGTGTTATTAATGGTGATTAGGTATGAAATAAGGGGAAGTTTTAAAGACAAATTGTATCACTTTCTATGGCTGCTTCAGCCTTGTGGTTTGTTTAGGATTATTATGCCATTTTAGGCCATGCAGAAATTGTTCATAGATTTTCATTGGGGATGCTATTGAATGTCTGTTTTTTGAAAACTGTGTTGCCCTCATTTGCTTCATTGGGTTGCTGTCTCGTTGATGAATAGCTTGATCTTTATCAATAAGTAAATGACTTTACATGAGATATGGTAAACTACAGTAAACAAAAGCATAATTGCATATAGAGGTCAGAACATGCTTTTTAGCATGGCCTAGTAAAAGTCATAAGTAATTGCAGACAATAAAAGTACTTATACAAGAAATGAAGACTGTAAGCAGATTAACCAAAGACAATATATTGAATTATAAGATTTATTCAGTTGAGAGATGTTTATAATATTCAAATTAAGAAGTGTTACTTGTAACGTTATTTGTTATTACCAGGAACATTTTAGTTCATAGAATATATATATGAAATGGATGTACCAGAGATGAGACGATGATTAAACATATCCATATCGTGAAAGTTGATATGGGTTTCATTTAAGGACAAAAAAAGAGACATTGCAGTAATTTTTTCCTGTGGGAAATTGTATAAAAGCTGTCATGAGAAATGACATTGTTTTGCTTGTTTTACAAGATTTATACATAGATTATTTGATATATAGACATATTTTATGCTGTGTTTGAATTTTTCTTGATTAACTTTTGTTTAGTTATCCAGAGGTGGAAATTTTAAAAGTCCAAGATGGTTGATTAAAATATGAAACTGATGTATTCGAAGAAAAAAATGTTTGCTGAACTGTCATAACATATAAAGTTAATGTTGATTACTACGTACTTGGTATTTTTTTTTACAACTTTGTGATGGATCAATTTGGTAATTTTCTATTTTCTCCTGTTAAAGCAAATGGACCATTGTATAATGTCTTAGTATATATTCCACTGAAATCAATATCAGATATGATGGCTAAAAGAATTGATTTACATTATCAAATTTTGTTTTAATTTTGTTTTTCTCCATGAAATTTTCCATTGGCGAAAAATCAAAATGAGTTGGTAATCTCCCATGAACCCATTGACCTATAAGAGAAAAAAATTAGTAAAGTGAGAAAAATTGCCGGCAAAAAAGGTCATGTATATATGAGTTTTCCTGACCCAATCTTTATATTTACTGGCTTCAGGTCTATAAGGGCAGTCAATGAATTTGAGTTATGGGAACAATTTAGGAATTTTATTCCTAATTCAATTCCTGTAAGCAATTCAGTAAAGGGTACCAGAGAGAAAGTTAATTGATATATCAGGAAAAATAAATTTAGGTGAAAAATACTAAGACCACACTTTAAAATAGACACTCTTAATTGATATATCACGAAAAAAGTAGTTGGAAAATACTTAAAGGGCCACACTTTGGTTTTTATCCTACGCAATGTTTTTTTGTTATAAATCATGTAGCAGTAATGTTTGCATCAAACTATTTGTTCGTAGGTAGAACGTCATCAAGGTGTATGAGTTTGTTTTAAGACGTAGACTCCTTCATTTAATTAAAATACTATCATTCTTGTTTGATCTTGAAACATTAAGACATGATCACGATATTAACATAGCAAACTGAAATAGCTATTTACGTGTAACAGTTCTGTTGCTGCGCTCAATGTGAAAATAATAGAAGTTTGGTATTTTATTACTTTGCTTATTTAATTTATTTTTTAATTAAGACGTAATTACTTTTTTACCTAGTTATCACAAGACTTGGTATGATTTTATATTTTAATGGTGTACTGTGTCAGGAACTATGGGTACTTTTATTGTCTTAACAGTGTGAGTAAGACACATATGTCTCGGCAGATGGATTTATAAAGTTTGTTAAATTATTCCATGTAGCTTTAATGTTTTGTTAGAACTTATACTAGCTGCACTTGTTGTTGCAGATTAATTGATGAAATTTGTAAAATTAGTGCTCTGCAGCATGTGTTTTGAATCTGTTGTGTACTGTTTTTATTTGATCATAGATACCTATGAATAGAAGAAAGGATATATGAAAGTCATGCAATGAGACAACACCTCCCAACAGTACAATAAAACCATAAAAGACATGTAGATTTTCATCAAAAGTAAATTAAACTACATCATACATTGTATGAAAACCTTAGTCTAGTCATGATGTGAATAAATTTGATATAGACTGTTGTCAACAAGAAACAATTTTAATATGGCATAAAACACAGACTGGAAACAGGCACATGACATATGTACATATAGATTATCGTTGATGATCTCAACAAGATTGATTTTCTCGCTTTAGCCAGTACGGGGAAAGTGAGTAAAGCAATCGAGTTGAGATGACCAATGATAATCTGTTTATCGCTATTTTACCTATGACGATGTTGTCAATTTCATGTCAATTTCATTAGCAACGCCACGTGCCTCCTTAGATTCTAGCGATAATTTTCCATCTCAAGCGAGTCACTAGCATGATATGAAAAATTATCACAAAAAAGGATCAAAGGAAAAATACACCAAATAGCGATAATAATTTGTATCCAAATAATTATTTTTTTATTCATACATCATGTACAGTGCTAACATTGTTGCAGACTGAAAAAAAGCACATTTCTTATTTAATCTTACTTTGCATACTTTTTTCCAAATTGTAATTTGAAATCATCTCTTCAAACTGACCAGCTTGTAAAAATATTTAGCTATTTGCTTGTGAAAGTTTTTAAGAACATGTATAAAACAAGTTCCATTGTAGATAAGAAATATTCCTACCATTCCAATTCTAGAAATTGACATTTAGGATATGCACAGTAATAATTTTGTATTTTAAGATCATATAAGCTTTAGAAATGTTCAATGAGAATTCGGTTTTATTAACTGATGTAAGACAGTAAAGAAATGAGGTATTGAGACTCTAACAAACATAACAAAGTGGTAGAGGAAACAAGACAATCTATTTTATGTGATAGAAGATGTATGACGTTGTCTGTCTGTCACGTTATAGTTTCTCTTCATTTATTCTTTCATTCATTTACTGTGTAAGTACTAACTATAAACCAAGACATAGAGTACATTCATGTCTACTGGAATTAGTACATTGTACTATGAAGCTAACTAAGATAGTGTTTATTTAAACAGACTTACTATTCCTCATATATAATTTGTACCTGGACGACAGATGCAGCAATTTCTATCTAATAACCCTACCAGTGAGTCTCACTAATGAGTGATGTGTTTTTTTTAACTTTCTATTATGGTGAAATTGAAGCTTAAAAAGAAGAAAGTTATATATCATGTCTATATATAGTTGTGTTGTTTCAACATTTTTCACTCCTCTGCAGTCAGTCTGACAAAAAGATAAGCAGTTTGTAGGCCCTTTACCAATTGTTTTCATATCAGACCTATTGCACCCGAACATATATTATATATGTTATATACAATATACAGGTGTACATTATTTTTCTTGCATTATTAAATTTTTGTTTACAGCTTTTAAAAAAATATCAGGTGTTGTAACGAAAGTTGTGTAGGTGAAAAGCATGTAAATCTTTTGGCATTAGTCACCTGAAGCAAGCTGCTGTATCAGGGTATTTTTGATACCATACAAATCAATGTTCACATATCACTAGGAAAAATTTAAACTTGTATTATTGACCTGTAAAGTGAGAATTTTTGTTACGCTTTTACTTTTGTGTAAGTTAATGTATTATGATAAAATTATGAAAATGTCCCCTGGCAGTAATTTGGTCTTTCAGGAAATATACAATATTAGGTCAATGTCAGGAAAATTTTAACTTTTTTGTATGAGGCCGAGAAACTGGGGAAGGGCGACATTCTACCGAGTCCTTACCCAGTTTTGCACGGAGTACAAAAAAGTTTATATTTTTATCATAACACAAATGTCAATAAAATTGAGAATGGAAATGGGGAATGGGTCAAAGAGACAACAAACTTATTTTCATCCCTTAATGGACCTCTGATTGTGGAGAAAGTGTTCCATGATGAAATTGACATTATACAAAACAAGTAATATAGCTTTTCAAAAAAAGGCTAGCCGTCTCTTAGCAGATGAAAAGGGAAAGTGTTCTCGCTTTGTAGATTGATTCATTCAGAATTGCCTTGCATATCAATCAACAAATTTTACCACACATGTGAGGTCACACGTTATGAAGTAATATATCGTTTAACTTTGTGTGTGTTTACAAGACTCATAGGCCTACTTCGATTTGTCGGGTTGACTCGAGTTAAAAATTCATTGCTAATACGCATGTGCGCAAACTTTCCGAATCGAAGTCAAAACTCTTCCATAGAGTTGACTATAAAAGGGAAGTGATAAAAATGTATCTACTGAGCATTAAGATATAAAAAAAATTATTTATGTGTCAGTAAGAGAAGTCCTAATCCTGTGTGCTTTTGATAAAAAAAAGTTTGTTAGCAAAAAAAAATTGAGAAAAAAAAATCGTTCCGAGAAAAAAATTATAATTTTGTTTTATTATAAACATCACTGACAGTGGATACACACATGAACTATATTTGTTGATTCAATAATACAGGCAAACATAAATTTCCATTTTGTCAAAAAACATTTATTTTGTATCATTTTTTGTTGTTGCAATTAGTTGACACCATCTTGAAACTCTACAAAACCTGCCCTGACCCAGGGTTGATGTAGAGTTAACTTGGGTAGGTTCAAAAGGTCAAACTCCGGGGGGGGGGGGGGGGGGGGGGTTGTCAGTTGAGTAAACTGGACAGATTCTACTAACCCGAGTTGGACGAATCGAAGTAGGCCCAGAAGATTCGGTTATTTATAGATAAAAGTTACCTGTGTAACAATATGCATGATTAATGACCAGGCGAAATCTAATTCGCTAAAATAGAGAGGACAAATCCGATACTTTACAGGATTGAAAGACATTTACTAGGTTTGGATTGTCCTAACCAATTGACGAACTTTAATTATTCACGTCTCGTAATATCTTCCAATCAGGTAGTAAGAAGCATTCAGCGCACAGACTGTCCATCGTTCAATTCTTAATAACGTCTCCTAGGAGACGTTAATTTAGCTATGTTACTATATTTAAGAAATAAACACAACTAGTGGCAGTAAAAAATCAAATTCATGAATGTTAAAACTTGCAAACAGGTTTAATTCACTCTGGAAATTACAAAAAAATAAAATTGCACAAGTGAACAATAACTGTGATACCAGTGAATGCATTTACTTATGTTGGAATTATTTTTTGTAGATGAAGAAAAAGTTCCCACTCTGATGATTCTGAGTTGTTATATTTCATAATTTAAGTGCTATCAAAATATTTACAAATTGGTATTTTGTGGAGTATTAAAATTTGGCTTTTCTCTACCAACGATATCTGATAAAAATTAATCAATCCATGATGGTTTATTTGTGGTTCATAATTGTTAAAACTATAATGGAATTACATGGTAATATAAGGTCTAAAACCTCGATTAATTTTAAACTTCTGTGACCGATATTTAATACAAAGCTGACTTCTTGAGTTTGTTATTTCTATAACTTGTTGTTTATGCTATCTTGTCTTGTTTTTCCATTTATGTCCAGTCACAACACATTGTATGTACAGCTGGGTACACATGTAGTTAAACAAATGTCTCATGATAATGAGTTACATTGGTTCCTCTGAGGAGAAATGTACCTGTGACATTTACATGTAAGATCAAGGATAAAGTGTATAGTGACCAGTAGTTTTACATCCTTTTCCTTTGGTGTTTTGATGGACAATTGTCTGACTTACATGTATAGAATGTCTAATTACTTACAAAGATTAGGATTAAGCTTTACTGTGTTTCAGCTTCATGGAAAAAGCTTGTAAGCACTTCTTGCATCTTGTCGATATGACCTTATCACTATTTGGTAATCTGTGATACTGGAACTATTGACGTCATACAAAATTCAGTTTTCCTTTGTGACGTCAAAATTTTACTTTTTAATGTCCAGTCATGGTGGAAAAATAGCGATAAGGAGATTTAAACTTTGTGAACTGGTTTTTAAAAAAAAGAGTGAATTTTGCACCCTTCAAGCTATTTCAAGATCAAGGTCACTCAATAGTTTTAACATCTTTATTGACAAGAAACTTATTGTAAATGTACTAATTTGACCACAAGAAGTCATGCAGCTGTATTAGATTAATGAAATAATATAGGTGCGATCATGCAATATTATGATATTTTCACAGTTATGTTTTTGATTTGGATTATACATGTATTTTCAATCCAATTCCTAGTATGATATTAGCAGTTTAACTTTTTGTTATAGTACTTTTTGACCTGCTCTGGGTTCTATTTTATCATTGAGGATTGAGAGAATACTGATAAATGTTAATGTAGTGCCTCTTAAATAGTAGAAATCAGAACTACTTCCATAGTTACATGGCAGATGGGGTATTTCTGTCTGAATTATTTATCTGCACTGAAAATGCAAGATATTATAAAATCACTTGTGATTGATAACAAAACTGTCAGAAAATGATAATTATGAGGAAAAACGGTGGTATAATTTGTATATTTTTTGTGGAAAATAGAATAAATCTGAAGTTTTTTTAATATGTTGTTAAAATTGGTCATAGTAAAAAGTAATTTCACTTGTGTAATCCTCATCCTGAATGAAAGGTAAAACAAGAATGTGTTTTTGTAGTACATTATTAGAAATATCATATCATAGAGAACATGTCTACTAAGTTTCAAGTTGATTGGACTTCAACTTCATCAAAAACTACCTTGATCAAAAACTTTAACCTGAAGGGGGACACAGACAGATGGACGAACAAAATGCAGACACACAGACCGAAAACATAGTGCCCCTAGATGGGGCATAAAAAGTTTGATTGCTTCATAATGGATAGAATGTAAGTGAATCTTAAGAAAGACGAAAGTAACATTCCTTTTACCTTTAGCCATTTTCAATTAAATTAGTAAATTCCTTTCTGCTTTAATTTTTTTTTTTTGGTAAAGTTGTCTTTAATTTTGAACAATTTTTGGTTTTGCAATAAACATGGTTTTAATAATGTTCCAATGGGAGTCCTTTGCTTTCAGATCAGTTTGCATTCTCTGTAATACTATTATAGTGTATAGAGTTAGTACTTGCCACCATTTTCTGCTTGTCGATATCTGTCAGGTATTCTTTTAAGAAAGCACTGACAATTCATATCTTTAAAGTACATCACCAACCTGTGATCAATAATTTTGTTAATAAGCAGAAACCCACACAGGTGTCGGCACTTTTAAAACTTAAATTCTTAGAAAAGAATGTATATAATTCTTAATAAATACCACAGTATGTCATGCATATGTATATTCTTCCTCATTTAAAACAGATTTTTGTTACGATTTTGTACGTTTTGACCCATTAGTGAACCAATTTTCAAAGAATCTGTCCTACCTTAGTTTCTCTGCCAACATGCATCAGAAGTTGTTATGTTCAGTTTACCTAATTGTGACGGTACTGATGAGATAATTATTAGTTTAACATGAATAAGTTACTGGAATTATTTTTATGTTTTAATTATGTTTATTTTGTTAAAGTTGTTATGAACAGGACTGTATACATTCTGTGGGTAGATCATAGGTTATAAGTGCTCTTGATGAACTTAGCCCTCAAAATCGATTTTTTTTTTTATAACATGTAAATAAATAACAAAATTGGATAGGTGAAACTGGTCATTAAACTTTAAATTTATGCCTTAGAAATTTAGGTTTCAACAAGGCGGAAGTTCTTGATAAGATTGAAAAAAAGATGGTACATTTTCAAGAAACTGCTCACATTATGAAGTTTGTGCATAGGCAAATGAGAAAGAGAATAAGCCATTAAATGATGAATGAAAAGTGAAAAATTTAGTTTTCAAATTGCTTTTTCCCTGATTATACCACAAAACATGATGAATTTGAGCTCCAGATCTGAATATATGTGGAATAAAAGTTGCAGACACACATCACATGTGAATAACTCGTCAGCTGTAAATAAAACATTACCACCCATTCTGCTAAGCAACAATAAATAAATCATGTCGGTCAAACTATTTTCTAAAATTTTGAGATCTTCATCTACATATCAAGAATACAGCAAGTAAAGAATATGTCTGTGACCATCAATAAACCCTGACAAGTATACATGCTAACATAATGACAACATGTACTCCATGTAATTGTTGTAGATTACCACATGACTAGAGTTTTGTTACTTGTTATTCGTATCTGCATAACTGAATTAATGTTGATATTTCACTTGACATTGTTTGCTTATAGATATATGGAGTTAGAAGCAATCTTTGACAATCACATTATATAACCTCCACCAGACTTCCCAAGTTTACAGTAGAAAATTGTCTGCGGCTTTCTGTTTAAAGTACAACAATTGTAACGAATCGTAATCAATTATGTAATTCATTTGTTAAGTTAATTATGCCAAACTTTGTGGAGTTTGATGCCAATCGGGACGGATTTGTATAGACGTAAAAATCTTGCATATTTTTTGTTTTCACTAACTGTTATACCTGTTTGTTGTGCATTTTCAGCTTTTGAAAAAAATGATATGAAATAAGTTTTAATTCTTTAAAAACTGTTTCTGATTATTTTTTAAAACTTTAAAAACTGTTTCTGATTATTTATAGGTTCGGATAATTAATTTGGGTATAGATTTTCCACTCGTCTGCATATCAGGAAGTTAAAGTTTGTTGGTAAAATTTGTTAAAAAAATCACTAATTGCTGTAGGTGACATTTGTTATGTAAACAGTTAATTTTCACCATATATAGCTATAAAGTGAACTTTGATGAATTTATTTTGAAATGAAAGCAGTTATAGTTTAGATAAACAAAATTTGGATGATTGGGGGAATTTATTCTATTAATTCAATATTTAAAAAAAAAAAAGTATTTGTGAGGGGAATCTAGTGCAAACTAATATATGACAACAGTACATGTTTATTGTCGAGCCTTCGACTTTAATCGAAAAAGCGAGACTAAGCAATCCTACATTCCGTCGGCGGCGGCGGCGGCCACAAATATTCACTCTGTGGTTAAAGTTTTTGAAATTTTAATAACTTTCTTAAACTATACTGAATTTCTACCAAACTTGGACAGAAGCTTGTTTATGATCATAAGAAAGTATCCAGAAGTAAATTTTGTAAAAATAAAATTCCATTTTTTCCGTATTTTACTAATAAATGGACTTAGTTTTTCTGCGAGGAAACATTACATTCACTCTGTGGTTAAAGTTTTTAAAATTTTAATAACTTTCATAAACTATCCTTGATTTGTACCAAACTTGGACAGAAGCTTGTTTATGATCATATAGTATCAAGAAGAAAATTTTGTGAAAATAAATTTCCACTTTTCTGTATTTTACTTATAAATGGACTTAGTTTTTCTGCGAGGAAACATTACATTCACTCTGTGGTTAAAGTTTTTAAAATTTTAATAACTTTCATAAACTATCCTGGATTTGTACCAAACTTGGACAGAAGCTTGTTTATGATCATAAGATAGTATCAAGAAGAAAATTTTGTGAAAATAAATTTCCACTTTTCTGTATTTTACTTATAAATGGACTTAGTTTTTCTGCGAGGAAACATTACATTCACTCTGTGGTTAAAGTTTTTAAAATTTTAATAACTTTCATAAACTATCCTTGATTTGTACCAAACTTGGACAGAAGCTTGTTTATGATCATAAGATAGTATCAAGAAAAAAATTTTGTAAAAATAAATTTCCACTTTTCCGTATTTTACTTATAAATGGACTTAGTTTTTTTGGAGATTCACTTGTTGTCGAGTTGCGAGTTGCGAGTTAAGAAAATCGAGTTGCAAGTTAAGAAAGTCGAGTTGCGAGTTACGAAAGTCGAGTTGCGAGTTACAAAAGTCAAGTTGCGAGTTACGAAAGTCGAGTTGCGAGTTACAAAAGTCGAGTTGCGAGTTACAAAAGTCGAGTTGCGAGTTAGGAAAGTCGAGTTGCGAGTTATGAAAGTCGAGTTGCGAGTTACAAAAGTCGAGTTGCGAGTTACAAAAGTCGAGTTGCGAGTTAGGAAAGTCGAGTTGCGAGTTAGGAAAGTCGAGTTGCGAGTTACAAAAGTCGAGTTGCTAGTTACAAAAGTCGAGTTGCGAGTTATGAAAGTCGAGTTGCGAGTAACGAAAGTCGAGTTGCGAGTTACAAAAGTCGAGTTGCGAGTTACAAAAGTCGAGTTGCGAGTTAAGAAAGTCGAGTTGCGAGTTACAAAAGTCGAGTTGCGAGTTGAGAAAGTCGAGTTGCGAGTTAAAAAAGTCGAATTGCATAAAAATGAGGAAACTAAAATATTTTAATTTTTGGTGTACATAGTGTTGTTGATTATTTTTGTGGTTTTGACTTTATCTGAGTCGCTTGTAAAAATAAAATGGACTAGATAATAACTACGTATAGTATTTTCTGTAGAAGCAGATAGCCTTTTGAAATACAGAAGATGGCTTGCAGTTTAATTATTTTTAAATTTCATACATAGCACCGTCGTATTAAACGTAAAGGGAGATAGCAACTAAACTATAGTTCATATATGTAAAACACCCCTTCTGCAGATTTCGTTTAAAGTGGGCTTTGGGGCAGCTGCAGAGCCGGGCAATATTCGTTAGGAACCGCAAAATTTAGTGACACTCAAAATTGAGGATGTTAAAATTATATATGTCTTATACATTGGCTAGAGATGAAGAGGATATGATGGGCGTGAATAAAACCAGTTTAAACCCGCCGCATTTTTGTGTCTGACCTATGTCAGGAACCTTTAGCCTTTGTTGCTCTTTTATATGTTTTAATTTTGGTTCATCTTTATATTTAGCAGCATAGAATGGCGTCTATATTCTTGATCTATCTAATATTGTGTTTCGCGGCTCACGGCTCCCTCTAGGTGAGTGATTTTTCGCTGTGTTGTAGACCCAATGACCTTTGGTTGAATTGTATATTTTGATTTGGTTGCTGTCTCTTTGACTCATTCCCCGTTTTTATTCTTTATTTTATAAATGTAGCTGTCAAAGATACTATTGTAAAAACTACATTTGCGCCATTTTACAGATAAGATTTAATTGGAAAGTATAAAATGATTATTGCTACATCGTGATTTTTTTTTTAAAGTATTGGGTAACTTATTAAACTGAGTCACTTAGGTTTAAACTTGAGTTATATAGTGTTCACATGTTTGATATTGTCAATTATAAGTTATTTTTAACTTAATTAAAACCGGCAAAATAGCAAAACTCTATATATAAATCGCTATTCTGCTGGAGCTGGTAAAATAGCCCCGAAGGGAGCCGACAAAACAGCCACTGCCATATTTTATACGTTGAAACGAAATATTATTCTAAATAAGTCACATACATTTAATTCAAGACAGGACCTGAACTATAAAATCATAACAAATATCATTGTTAAGTAACATATATTCATTTACATTTCGTTTAACATCTAGACTTGTAATAATATACAAATGTAGTTCCCTAAATATGTATGTACAGACACATTCTCAAATATACATAACAAATCAAATTTTTGTCTCATTTGAAAAATATGAAAAATTAGTAAAAATACTGAAAAATATCTCCTTGAAAAACATCTCCCTAAAGATCATCTTTGTACATGCTGGACAACTTGTAATGAAATGTTCATCTTCAACTACATTTCTTACAAATCCTTTAAAATGGTCTCTTGCTATATACAAAGTTTTATATCTTGTCTCTTTCTATTTTGAGATCGTGGGCACTGATTCTGATTTTACATATGACGACACTTCATCAAAAAAATTGTTTAAAGATTCATGTAGATACATTTCTTTAGAAAAACAAGTTTTTAATTTGAAATAAAAATCTAATTTACTACTCTTTGTATCTATTCTTTTTGTGTTCCAAAATTTTACCAAACTATAACAAAGTTTTTGCTTAACTGACTTGATAACAAAGTCACGCTTTACTTCCAAATTATGAATATTTCAGCTTTTTGAAAAAAATAATGTATGTGTATGGATGAATTAAAGCATTCAATATTATCAGTGAACATGTTTTTGTTACACATAAAGGTATCATATAATAAACCATCTTTCATATTGTTTTTTTAAATTCTAAACCGATTTTTCATAATTGATAATACAACTGAAAAATATAAAGGGAATATATCAAGCTCTCCTAGCACAGCTATAAAGTTAGAAGACTATTTGTTTAACCTAAAATATATTTCATATATTTTAAATTGGATTCATCTAAACAAAAATTGTTCATATGTAAAGGTGCTGTCAAAAATAGTCACTTTCTTTCTGGCATGCTGCAGAGATAGTTTTGAACATTCCTGTAATTTCACTGCCATTCATTAAAATAGGTTTTATTGTATGGTCATATATATATATATATGTTATAGAGTAAAATTACTTGGATTGTAAGATGATGAAGTTCGCAATTTGAATATTGCTTATAGTGATTTTTTGTATAACTCTCCCTTTCCATGCTTAAAAAGTCAATATACATTTTAAACCTAGATACTTGTAATTGTAAACACATTCTATTACATCTTTTTCGCAATACAAATATTCTTTTAAAAGTTTTCCAGGTTTGTTAAACATATTAACTTTGGTTTTAGATAGATTCACCTCTAAACACCATTTTAAAGTACAGGATAAACTATCAATTCGTTTTTTGAAAGACTTGCCTTGGAACTAGACAAAAAATAACAAGATCCTCTGCATACATGAGGCTGTCAATTCTGCGGTCATTTCTATCAACAGCATCTGGGGTTTCATTAAATGCATCCGGTAAAATTCATTTATAAAAATCTTGAAAAGGTTGGGATTCAAAATATCCCCTTAGTTTACACCAATTTGGGAATAAAAATTAGAAGTAAGCACATTGTCTATTTTAGCACATAATTCCCTTTTATTGTACATATCTCTCACGATTGCATGGAAATTACTACCTATGTTTGGCGGCAAAAACACACGTTTTTCAAAACGATGGATGGAATAATGAAAACGGAAAAGATCGATCTTCAATCGGTCTAAAAAAGTCTACTTCCAGATATCGATGTAGTTTTAAAAAGATCAATCTTATTTGAATCGATCTTTTTTCAAGTGTAAATGCTTAGATCGATCGCTTTTTTCAGGTGAATGTTATATATTCAGATATGAAAATAAATCTGCGCATGTTCGGCGTGTTTAAAAATGATGGATGGAATACGAAAAGTGAACATAGATTCGGCTATTTTTTTATTATCTTCTAAATCAATAAGTTCTATTTGTTTGCTGCAAATCCTCATCTTCAAACGCATTGGCCGTTCGTTATTTAGCGATGGTCTACACACATATTTTCTCAATGATTTTGCAATGTGTTATAGTTCGCGCGAGATGAAGAATTTCCTTTACTATTCTATTTTAAGAATTATTTGTTTACGAAAGGTAATTTATAAATTTAGGGTCAGATCGGTTCTTTTTATGTTCGGTAGTGTAAACGCATTGGATTAAATAAGATCGATCTCGTCCATTAAGGATACATTATTTTTTTTAAATGCTTCCAAAACTAAACTTATATTAGACTCTTATAAATAAGTATCACATATAACTGTTTCAAATCCCACAATCACGGGAATAACTAAGTTCGGATACATGCATGTTTTGTTTATCAAATGTGAATCAAACCTGAAAATTCGGGGTAAACAATATTTTTGTAACTCGCAACTCGACTTTCTTAACTCGCAACTCGACTTTTGTAACTCGCAACTCGACTTTCCTAACTCGCAACTCGACTTTTGTAACTCGCAACTCGACTTTTGTAACTCGCAACTCGACTTTTATAACTCGCAACTCGACTTTTGTAACTCGCAACTCGACTTTCCTAACTCGCAACTCGGCTTTTGTAACTCGCAACTCGACTTTTGTAACTCGCAACTCGACTTTCGTAACTCGCAACTCGACTTTCCTAACTCGCAACTCGACTTTTGTAACTCGCAACTCGACTTTTTTAACTCGCAACTCGACTTTCTTAACTCGCAACTCGACTTTCTTAACTCGCAACTCGACTTTTATACTCGCAACTCGACTTTCTTAACTCGCAACTTGCAACTCGACGATAAGAAACCCTCGTTTTTTTGCCAGAAACAAAACATTCACTCTGTGGTTTAAGTTTTTAAAATTTTTATAATGTTCTTAAACTATCCTGGATTTCTACCAAACTTAGACAGAAGCTTGTTTCTGATCATTAGATATTATTCAGAAGTAAATTTTGTGACGAAAAAAAAATCACTTTTTCCGTATTTTACTTATAAATAGACTTAGTTTTTCTTCCAGTTAACATTACATACAGTCTGCAGTTAAAGTTTATAAAACATTTATTAGATTCATAAACTATCCTGGATTTTTTTACCAAACTTGGAAGCTTCTTTCAATCAAAAGACAGTATCGAGAGGGAAATTTTTACTGATGTTTTTCCTCATTTTTGTTGAGTTTGCGATTAACAGCAAAAGTAGTCGAGACACTGGGTTCCGTGGAACCCTTACGAATTTTAATAAATATAAAAATTATAATATTGATAAGTGGGTAAATTACAACTAAGGTTAAACAGCAAGATGTCTTCTTGCTGTGCTACAAGTTAAAAATCAGATTCAGCATCCTGACATCTAGTCATGGATTTTTCTAGCATTCCACTGAGTCCGGTATTGGGACCCATTCCCAATGGCAAAACCCCTATATTTTTCCCAATTTCAGGTGTAAAAATTCCCAAACGTAGTCAAAAAGTCTGGATTGAAATCCGCAATTTAACCTTTCCAAAACTACGCTCTTCACTTTAAAGGTTAAAAAAAGCGGGAAATCCTTATCTTCTTCTTCTTGTCTCTGTATAAGTATCCTTTATAAGGATCACCACCATAAGTTATGGCGTATAAAGGAAGCATTTGGAGCCTGTAGTAGTAAGGGGGTAGTTTTAGGGGATCATCCTTATCACATGTGCGCTTTAAGAAGCCCCAAATTTTGATAATAAAATAAAATATTTTTTAACTTCTTTCCTTTTGTAAACATGTCGTCTCACAATAGTTAATACTATGTGAAGAAATTGAAAAACACCGACGGCAACAAATCCTGTAAAATCTTATCTTTTTTCAAACCAAGAGCTGTAATTGACGATGCCGCAACTGCATGTAATGAGTCAGAGGCAGCGTTATCTGAGACTGAATCAATTGAAAATGTTACCGATGTTGTTGATGTTTCTTCCAATGACAATTTAATTTCAAATGATGATCAAAGTCAAACCAATACCGATGCAAGGAGGTATGAAATGACATATAAATGGTTATACTATAATGAATCCTTAGAGGGATATGTCTGCAAATATTGTGAGTTATTTCCGTTTTGTAGTACTGACTTTAGTAGTAAGGGGGTAATTTTAGGGGATCATCCTACAAGACCATTACAAAAACATGAGATGAGCAATAAACACCAGCAGTCATCTGAAAAATCGTCTTCTTGAGACATTTTAAAAACAAAAAGGACAGAAAAATAAAATTATAAACGACAATGAATAATGTATTGTAGTTTTTCTTTATTTTCACAAAAACAAATAATTTCTAATGAATTATAGTATGATACATACTAAAACTGACTTCTGGTTTATTTGTAGTTTTCCCAATTTCTATATAAATCGCATAAAAAAATTCCCAAAAGTGGCCAGGGTCCTTTTTCCCAAAATACCCAAATAAACCCCTGCTAGTACAAAGCAGAGTTATCTCCTCCTTACCAGATAAGAGTCCTAAACAACCAATCAGCAAATTCCATAGTTATCAGAATCTCTTGGAAATGACAATGCTACAAAAAGGCAGGAAAAGAAATACAATATCTGTTGAAAGATGTGTGCAGCAATACTGATAAAAGTTAAAAGCAAATCTGATATTTTGTGTTTCCCTGCATGTTACATATGTTGCATGAATATGAGTACTTAAACATTAATCACCATTCAGTTTCAGTTTAGAATTGCAACGCAAAAGTCATTTTTATGCCCCACCTACGATAGTAGAGGGGCATTATGTTTTCTGGTCTGTGCGTCCGTTCGTCCGTCTGTCTGTTCGTTCGTCCGTCTGTTCGTTCGTCCGTCTGTCCCACTTCAGGTTAAAGTTTTTGGTCAAGGTAGTTTTTGATGAAGTTGAAGTTCAATCAACTTGAAACTTAGTACACATGTTCCTTATGATATGATCTTTCTAATTTTAAAGCCAAATTAAACTTTTGACCCAATTTCACGGTCCACTGAACATAGAAAATGAAAGTGCTATTTCAGGTTAAAGTTTTTGATGAAGTTGAAGTCCAATCAACTTGAAACTTAGTACACATGTTCTATCTTTCTAATTTTAATGCCTAATTATATTTTTTATCCAATTTCTCGGTTCATTGAACATGGAAAATGATAGTGCGAGTGGGGCATCCGTGTACTTTGGACACATTCTTGTTCAAAAATATCAGAACATATAGTAAATACATTTTTAGTACAATTAAAGCATTGCAGCAGAAAGTTTAGGAAACTAGTCATCTTAAAGACCAGGCATAACATAAATCAAGTCACATGGGTCCCTTTATAGACTGCTGTTTGGTATGAGCCAAGGATCCGTGTTGAAGGCCATACTTTGACCTTTAATTGTTATCTTTTTGTGACTTGGATGGAGAGTCACATTCAGCCACTCATACCACATCTTATTATTTATATAAAACATCAGTTATGCAAGTATCTGTAAAGCAAAAGAGCTTCTTTTATAACATTAATTAAGTCATGTTGCAAGTGTACTTTAAGTATCAGTCAATTAGACATACATTTTCTGTCATTCAATATTAACTAACATGATAAATTAGGAACCAAATAAAAAAAAATAGTTTTAAACTGGTTTAAATAAGACATTATGTATTTCTTTTAAGGCTTTTTAAAGAAACATGAAGAAATGTTAAATTGAATTGAGAATTGAGACGACACGACATCTTTTATCCTGATATAGAAGGTCTAAAAGGAATATTATTAGATCTAGAATGTCAGAATATTATGAAATGTTTTTTTTTTCAAGCCTGATATGTAAAACTATATTTATTTCAAAAACAAAGCTTTATTAAGAAATAATTTTTAACAACAAATATTACAACTTTACCAATTGGGAAAATTTAAATTCTGTGATACCGTCTTGTTGTTCTATCTGTCTACCCTTCATCTTCTTTTATTCACAGTTGAAATGACTTATAATTCTTAGATTAAGTTATGTATATAATATGATAATAAATATGTTCCAATTTCTATTTTATTTTCTTCTTTCCTTTTTTCCACCTGTCATATACTGTATTGTATATCGAAAGAATTTCTTGGTCATTAAAATAAATAAAAAAAAAAGGACTGTATTTTTATCAAATTAACAAACAAAAAATAGTATTACACTACAACAAAACCTTATCTATTTCCTAATGTGAACTAAATCAGGAAGTAACCTAACTTTTTTTCGAAAGAAAAGACATTTCAGTATACACCAATAGATAAATGAAAATTAAAAGTATTTTAGAATTTATCAAAACTATTCTGGTACAATGTACAACAATTGGATTTTTAAAATGGGACCATATGCTAAAAACATATTGAAGAGGGAGAAAATGTTTTGTATTTTATACTATATTGTGTAATAACAAGATTTTCATCCATATCTGGTTGTGGTAAAATGATGTTGAAAAGATAATATTTGGCAATTAAAACTTGGAAATAGTTGAATGGTACTTCAGCAACGGGTTGTAATATTTTGTTGTATGCCAATTGGAACAAGGAAGTAATAAGGCTTTTGTGTTTTATTGAAATGAAATGTGTTACAATTTAAGGAGAAATTGTATAATGATGCTTGAATCTGAAACAAAATTTGTCCTTGTATATGGATAATTGCGAATAGTTAGTCATGTAGAATTTTTATAATATGAGTGTTGGATTTATTTTATTGCAGCATTTTGGTTCAACTGGGTTAACTCTGTAAGCATTTTATGATGAGGATTAAAAGTTATACAACCAGTACAACTGAAAATTGACTCTACATGTCTGTCAGAAAGGGTTCATCTGACCTTGACCTAATTTTAAGTATCAGTGATTCATCGTTTAAATTACTTTATGAGGTCTGTTGATAAGAAACTGTAAGCAATAGGTCTACTACATTTGGTGTATAAAATGTTTGTAATGTGTATATGTCAGTCTGACAGGTTTGAATTTACCCAATGACCACATTTTCATGGTTCATTGGTCAATGCAGAATCCTGTAATTCAGTAATGATCCGAGATTGCTGTACATCATATTTGTTGGTTTTTTTTCATTTCTTTGTACATAACATGCATAAATCAGGTTATTTAAGTTTTCTCATTTCAATTGTTTTACATTTGTCATTTTGGAGACTTTATAGCTGACTATGAGGTTTATGTTTTTTGCTCGGTGTTGAAGACCTATAGTTGTTATAACTCCTATATCATTTGGTCTCTGATGGAGAGTTGTCTCATTGGCAATTATACCACATCTTCTTAATTTCATACAGAAACATGTAGGAGCCATACGACCAATATGAAACTAAAAATAATAAGCCAAATTTTCATAAGGCTAATTATACCCCCGCTTTAAAAAAGGGGGGGTATACTGTTTTACCTCTGTCTGTCCGTCCATCATCCGTCCGTCAGTCCGTCCGTCTGTCAGTCCGTCCGTCAGTCAGTCAGTCCGTCCCATGAAACTTTCGTCACATTTTTCTCAGAACTACACATCCACCCTTTCTGTAATTTGGTATCAACATTTATATATGTCAGCCATACCGTGTGATGCGTTTTCAGATTCATCACTTGACAACTTCCTGTTTACCGAACACTTGTCTGATTTTACACATGATAGCCAAGTTGAAAATTTTCGTCACATTTTTCTCAGGAACTACAATACAATGATTTCTGAAATTTGGTTTCAGGATTTATATAAGTCAGCTATACCGTGTGATGCGTTTTCAGATTCATCACTCGACAACTTCCTGTTTACCGAACACTTGTATGATTTTACACATGATAACCAAGTTGAAAATTTTCGTCACATTTTTCTCAGGAACTACAATACAAGGATTTCTGAAATTTGGTTTCAGGATTTATATAAGTCAGCTATACCGTGTGATGCGTTTTCAGATTCATCACTCGACAACTTCCTGTTTACCGAACACTTGTATGATTTTACACATGATAACCAAGTTAAAAATTTTCGTCACATTTTTCTCAGGAACTACAATACAAGGATTTCTGAAATTTGGTTTCAGGATTTTTATAAGTCAGCTATACCGTGTGATGCGTTTTCAGATTCATCACTCGACAACTTCCTGTTCACCGAACACTTGCATATTTTTACACTATTAATATTATCCACTTGCGGCGGGGGTATCATCAGTGAGCAGTAGCTCGCAGTTTCACTTGTTTTACCTCAGGGATATTTTTTAATTTATCAATTATAGAAAAATATATTTTTTGAAGCACTGACTTCTGAACTGATGATACCCTGGAGCTATAAATGTCAAAATTATGTCTTTAGAAAAACTCAAGAATTATAAAAAAAACATTAAAGTTAAACAGACTACAACAGATGGTTTTGAGACAACTTGAACCACCAAAATGACCTTTATTTTCTGAGAAAACAGATATAGAAACTAGTATTAAACAGCAAGTAGACCAAACCATCTAACTTGTAGGTCATGATTTAATACATACGGTATGCATGTAAATAAACAAGACGTTTTCTTTTTATTTATAATTGTCACAAATTAAGGAGCAAATTATTTAAGTGCGATTTTAATATCAGCACTGCTCAGCACTAGAATATAATTTGCTATTAGAATCAACCACTGATGTAGATTCACAATTACGAGTACATGTATTACTGTTGTTTTTTTATTTGTAATTTTATCTGTTTTAACAAATGTCTCAAGGGAGATTGTATTTTTCCTTAAGTAGTTTTTCTAATTAGTAGAAATCAGTATGTATCACCTTTCCATACTGGATGTTCCAATAATTACAGCATATCAAATACTTATGTGCCATTTACCAATTATATTGCCTTTGATATTTCAAATCAAATTAAAATTGAGAATAGAAATGGGGTCATGTGTTAAAAAGACAACAACCCGACCAAAGAGCAGAAAAAACCTGAAGGCCACCATTTAAATGGGTCCTAAACTCAACGAAAAAATTCTGCACCTGGAGGCAGGATTAAGCTGGCCCCTAAACAAAATGTGTACTACTTCAGTGAAAATGGACATCAAACTAAGCTTGAAAATGTGTAAATGACACTAAAATTGAACAAAAGCCTATCAACTATGTATATGACCCAATTTTTTATTGTTGGTTATACCACAAATAACGTAGACAAACCACAACCAAGCACCATTAGCATTGATAATATATTTGGAAAGTTTCATTGTATGGTGTAAATCAGGTTATTGTCCATACACTAATTTGTTTTTTACTTCCTTGAAGACATCAGCACAAGGATAAGCAAATTTCTGAGATGAAATTTACAAGGAAGCAGAGAATTATTTGTCACTGTCTTGGCGGTCATCTCTATAATTCCATTTTTATTGGCTGTATATCATCTATAATTCTGATTCTCATATAAATTGTGACCTTTCCCAGAAATCACTGATGAAATATAAAGATTTATAAATGGTTTTATGGAGAAGATGTTATTACAAATTATTGTCTTGTTATGTTCAGAAGTAAATGGATTATGTGCAGTGGAATATATTAAACAAATAAACTAACTCTTTATTACAAATAACTAGGTTAATGACTTTGTTAAGGAGAGATAAATTGTGATTGTAAGCTAGACTTTATTTAAAAAAAAGGTAATTTATTTCTGTCTCAATTCTGCAATGAGCTAGTTTTCTGTTCCTGAAAAATTCCTGTGTGGTGGAGGTGGAGTGTAATTGCTCTTTCCTTGACCTTTCATCCCTGTATACATGTGTCAGAAACAAATGGTTAAGATTCTTAGATTGTAACTAAACTTTAACAGATGGAAGGGGAAGAAACTGATTGATATTTGGGTTAATAGACCAAAAGTCACGGTCACCCTTTCCAAAAATATTTAATGTTTCAAGATCATAACTTGAGTTTCCATTGCTGAATGGTGTGCAACTTAAACAGATCAAAGATATAGGGGTGGTAAAATAGCTTTTAATTTGAAGGTCAATAGGTCATTTTGTCTTGTATAAACTATAATGTAATAAATCAAATTTCCTTTCAAATTCTTATAGCAGTTAACATGCCAGTAGATTGAAGTCCTTCAGTAGTAAAAGAGGTCATTGGAATGTTGGACAAATAAGACATTCTTTTTGGAACGATTTTATGAATTTATTTTGATATTGGTTCAAGACATAAGTAAGCTATTATGTAGACAAACCACAATCACGTACTATTAACCTACATATTCAAGCAAATAACATTTTCTGGATGTCAATAAGGCAATTGGATGGACACAAATTGTTTTTTTTCCTGTAAGGCATAAGAAAGACTAAACAGATTTCTTAGATAAAATTAACAAGGAAATAGACAATCATTTGTCACTTTCTTTGAGGTCATCTTTATAATATAATTCTAGTTTTATTGGCTGTATATTATTCATAATTCTGATACCCATATAAATTGTGACCATTCCTAGATATCCCTGATAAAATATAAAGATTTATAAATGGTTTTATGGAGAAGATGTTATTATGAATTATTGTTTTGTTATGATCATAGAAGAAGATCGGGTATGTGCAATGGAATAAATTAAATAAATAAACTGACAATTTATTATTGTTAATAAGGTTACTGACTTTTCTAAGAGGAGTTATATGGTAATTTATTAAGCAAGACTTTATTTGACAATGGTTTGATATCTGAGCATCAATGTTGTCTAACAAACTTTGAAATTTAGTATTTTTGGGTTTAACATTGTATTGTTCATTTGTAGAGTTTACGGTTGCTTTTTTATGTGGAGAATCCCAGAGTTCTTGACTTAATCATGGACATTCAGCTTTAAAATGTGATATGAAAACAGTAGGGAAGTGCTACACTCTCTATGTACATTTTAAAGAATACTTGTCTCAACCCCAAAAATTCTGCTGTCCCTATCTCGGAAATAACCTCATTTCCAGTGGCTGTTTATTTTTCCTACACTTTATCCTGGTGGACCCCTACTTAGCAGGATCTTTCTAATTGTTCTCGTCCTGTACATGAATGAAATAATCACTTATGTAATAAAAAAAATACATCTTGCTTTTATTCCAAGTGATGGAGTGAAATAACCAAGCCAAGGGTGTGGATGTTCTATCAGACAATCCACATATAATGGTTTTTAAGAACAGGCTGTAAATGGTTTAATCTGTATAGTTTTGTAATATAATATAATGCAAATGGATTACAATTGCTGTAAAGCCTCTAATCTGATACTAGACTTTTTTATATTTCTTATAGAAGCCTAATGTACATAAATGTCAACTTAAACAGAGCGTTTCAATTTCAAAAGACGTAATTGTGATATGACTTAAAGGGTGTAGTTGCCATAAAAATGTTATAAAAATAAATAAGATAGCATTAGAAAGACACATTTTTCATAATTGAAGATGTTCATGATTAAAATGATTGTCTTGTAAATTGTCTTACGTCTTCTATTTATGGTTTTATGATTTTCTGTTTTAATTATTAACAATTTGTCATTATGAAATGCTATAATCTTATATGTCTGCAATCTGGAGTATATTCCTGGATTGTCTTATCAGATTTTAGATCCAATAGTCTTAAATGGACTAGACTACTCCCTTTTTATATTTATTTGTATGGCTAGACATTTCAGATATTGCAAATTTGGGTGTCTTGTTCTTTCAGGCCTAAAAACAAATTTCTGATCAGATACTATTTTAACAATACATTGCCAAAAATAAGCTCTTAATTTTTGTAGCTCTTCAGACCATGCATTAAAAGTGAAAGTTGTTAAATGATGTTATGTCATGTGTTGGTATTAGGTCCCCACGTACGTCTGTGTTCTTTTAAAAATCCTCAGATTTAGCAAGAACATTAAACCAAGAATTTTGCTCAAACAATGGCAGTGAGTTGTGAGCTTTTGATTGGGTGTTGACAGCTTCAGCGCAGTCTTGTAAGATGAAGACCAGTATTAAAAGTAATGTTCATTTAATTTTGTTTATCAAGTGAGTGTGTGTGTGCTGGATTTTTGTGTGTCATGAATTAATATACCATATCTCTCTTTTGCATTCTTTTGCTTGTAACTGAATTGTTTATCCCTCTTTTTAAAGATAGTAATTTGAGTGAAGTAAGTAACGAAGGCACTTATAATGGGCTGTTCTTTAAGATGCCGACTGACAATTTTGTCCTCTTGTTCTTTTAAAACTAGGGAGAACATAATGCGTAGACATACCATATAATGGATGAACAAAAATTACTAGACTCAGTGACTAAGTGTCCCATTAACATTAACCTAAACCTGGCGTCTTTTCATCGTTTAATCCTCAAAATCTTTCTTAGTATGTGGATAGTAGAGTATTAATGCATATGAATGAAAACGTAATCCATATTCAAGATGTAAAAGAAATCTCTGTACTTTTACTGATTATTAGAAAACCATCCAAAAAACTACCAGACGCAATAAATGTCAATTTACATGTTTGCATCTCAAATGTCATAGGACTTTGAAAATTCATTAATGGCTATGAAATAATTTCCGAACCTGGAAATATAATCCATTAATTTCCCAGCTTTGAATAAAAATATCAATTTGAATTAAAAGAATATAGATTTGACAATAATGACGTGAACGCTGTTTCCTCATATCCGTTATTGTGTGTGAAGATATTTTCTTTGTAATGAAGTCTTGAGGTGGTCTTTTAATGACAATACACATGCAATTGTATAATTAGTTGACTGTTTAATTCCCTTAATACATTTATAATTACTTAATTATTTTCATGTTGTCGAAGTGCATTCTTGAAATTCTTAACTAATCTTATGATTTGCAAATTTTAAAATTTGGAAAATGTCCCATTTGAAAATCAGAAATTTAAAGATATGCTTCTTACTCTACTGGATAGTTGTCTCATTGGCAATCATACCACATCTTCTCACTTTATGCTGCAGAGACAAAAAATTGTCTTAGAACTTGGACAATGTTATTTTAGTTCATGCACTCAGTCCGAACAAAAATGAAATAAAAATTGAATTTTTTTACTTTTATTATGGCATTCTGATTTGCTGTCATCAATATTTATAACTCTATATATATATATATATGACAGCAGAATATTAATCATTGATGTACTTTTATATAACCATTCAACTTTTCTATATTATAATTGCTTATCTATATTGGTAGTTAGACAGCATCCTGTCTCCAAAAGTCCAAGGCAAACGGCTGGAAAATTGTGAAACATCTGCAGATTTGAATCCTTTCAAATAGTTTTTTATGCGTTGTTCTTAAAAAAATGTTCATTTCAATGATTTCATAGACTACGCAGTCGATTTCTTGACATGTTTAAGTCTGCTGAACTAATATTTTGAAACATTAGTTGTAGAAATGAAATTTTCCAGTTGATTGCAATGAGCTGTAACTGTCTTGTTTCATATTACTTTATTCTTTGATAAAAAAAAAAGTCATGCTTTCTTGTACTGTTACATTGATGTTCTTGGTACACTGGCACTTATCTTTAAAAAAAAATTCTAATACATATAAAAAAGAAGAAGTGGTATGATTGCCAATGAGACAACTCTTCAAAAAGAGACCAAATGACACAGAAATTAAAATAACTAAAGTTCATAATATGGCCTTCAACAATGAGCAATGCCCATACTGCATAGTCAGCTATAAAAGGCCCCAAATGACAAATGTCAGACAATTCAAATGAGAAAACTAACGGCCTAATTTATGTACTCACAGTAATATTAAAAGTATAAAGTAAAAAAAAATTTAGAGAGACAAGTGCCTGTGACTTAGTTCTTTTAAGTTAGTATAACAGCAGAATGATGACTTAAAAATAAATGCAGGAAAAATGCCTTACCTTTATTAGGCTAATGGAAAATAGACTAACTGGCCAAATACTTTATACAAGATTAAAACATGCCCAAGTCACCTTTCTTAGGCTAATGGAAAATAGACTAACTGGCCAAATACTTTATACAAGATTAAAACATGCCCAAGTCACCTTTCTTATAGACAAATATAATATAGCCTCAACAAGATAGCCACCAAAAGACACAAAAAGAACTCATGACATCTAGAGGTCAACATACTGTCAGTCTCAAATTTGGCAATTATTTTTAGATTTCTTCTGGTTATATAGCTCTACAATTGTTTCCATTCTTAAACATCCATGTCTTTTTACTATTTGGCTTTGATCAGGTTCCTGATGAAGGTAAATGCTTCAGACATTTTCAAGGCCGTAGCTAGGGTCTTTTAAAAAGTGAGGCAAGATCCTTTCGCGGAGAGGAGCAAGGCGAAAAAAATTTGGCAGGGGGTCTGGGGGCCGCACTTAAAGTCCCCAGGGGTAAATGGTGCAAAATCCTGCTATCTGGGCGTTTCCTGGGCCTATATAGGGATATCGATCATATGGGTTTCATGTGCCATAAAAGTGATTAAACATTTTTTTTCTTTGGGGGGGGGGGGGATATGGTTACTTATGTGTAAAATGAATAAATTGGAACCACTTTATCTGGTAAATTATAAATGTGATACTGTTTTCAAATGCACGGTTATGTGCATTTTTATGTCATATGTAGATATTATCGGCGATTATGGTAAATAAAAACCAGATGCTCTGCAGGGCGCAGCTTTATACGACCGCAGAGGTTGAACCCTGAACGGTTGGGGCAAGTATGGACACAACATTCAAGCTGGATTCAGATCTAAATTTGGATTGTGATTAAATAGTTGACACAGCATAGGTTTCTGACACAGAATGAATGTGGTCTAATGAACTTAAAATATTTTTTTTGCCTTTGAGCAATTCACTATGCTGTTGAAAAAATGTTTGAAGAAATTTTCTTTTTATTTATGAAATCTGAAATAAGAAAAATTCCCCCCCCCCCTATTTTTTCTTCACATCCCCCCTTTCCCTTTTTTAGCTCACCTGGCCTAAAAGGCCATGTGAGCTTTTCTCATCACTTGGCGTCCGTCGTCGTCGTCGTCGTCGTTAACAATTTTTCAAACATCTTCTCCTCTGAAACTACTGAATGGATTTGAATGAAACTTAACATGATTGTTCCTTAGTATATCCTGCACAAAACATGTGCTTCAATTTTTGATCCGTCAAAAAACATGGCCGCCGTTACTTAAAATAGAACATAGGGGTCAAATGCAGTTTTATGCTTATATCTCAAAAACGAAAGCATTTAGAGCAAATCTGACATGAAGTAAAAATGTTCATTAGGTCAAGATCTATCAGCCCTGAAATTTTCAGATGAATCAAACAAACCATTGTTGGGTTGCTGCCACTTAATTGGTAATTTTAAGGAAATTTTGCAGTTTTTGGTCATTATCTTGAATATTATTATAGATAAAGATAAACTGTAAACAGCAAAAAAGATCAGAAAAGTAAGATCTACAAATAAGTTAATATGACCAAAATTGTCAATTGACCCCTTAAGGGGTTATTGTCCTTTAATGACAATTTTTCACAATTTGTTCATCATATTTGCTAACTTTAAAAAATCTTCTCCTCTGAAACTACTGAATGGATTTGGTTAAAACTTAGCATGATTGTTCCTTAGATTATCCTGCACAAAGTGTGTGCTTTGATTTTTGATCCGTCAAAACACATGGCCGCCGTTACTTAAAATAGAACATAGGGGTCAAATGCAGTTTTTGGCTTATATCTCAAAAACGAAAGCATTAAGAGCAAATCTGATTGGAGTAAAAATGTTCATTAGGTCAAGATCTATCAGCCCTGAAATTTTCAGATGAATCAAACATCCAATTGTTGGGTTGCTGCCACTTAATTGGTAATTTTAAGGAAATTTTGCAGTTTTTGGTCATTATCTTGAATATTATTATAGATAAAGATAAACTGTAAACAGCAAATATGATCAGCAAAGTAAGATCTACAAATAAGTCAATTTGACCAAAATTGTCAATTGACCTCTTTAGGAGTTATTGCCCTTTAAAGACTTTTTTCACAATTTGTTCACCATGTTGACTTACTTTAAAAAAATCTTCTCTTATGAAACTGCTGTATCAATTTCAGCCAAACTTAGGCTAAATGAGTTTCAGAGTTTCAGAGTATCTAGTATAAATTTTATATTTCATTTCCTTGTATGTCAAGAAACATAGCTCCTATGGCTAAAATAGAACATAGTAGAAAATGATTTTTTTTTGCTTTTGAAAAAAATAGGACGATTCAAAGAACATTTAAATAAATTGAAAAGCCAAAATAATCATTGATGAGAGATTAAACCAAAAAAATTCAGGTGAGCGATTCAGGCTCTTGAGAGCCTCTTGTCTAAAACTGATCTCAATTCAAATTTCTAATGGAGTTTGCAACAATAACTACTCATTTAAACACATCATAAAATATTAAAATGTAAAATAAAGTGCTTGTTATCACTGAATGGTAAAGATTGTTTTAATTTATTAGTTGGTAGTAAAAGTGAAAATACATTGTATATTGTATAAAACAATGATTAAAGTTGATTCAACTACTATTCTGGACAAAGAAAGATAACTCCAATTGAAAATTTCTTGCTATTGCACAATATTGTGCAATTAGATATTTCATGATATTGCCCAATACTGTGCAATTGAAAATATTTGCTATTGCACAATACTGTGCAATTGAAGATTTCTTGCTATTGCGCAATAGTGGCAATTGAAAATTTCTTGCTATTGCACAATACTGTGCAATTGAAGATTTCTTGCTATTGCTGAATACTGTGCAATTGAAAATTTCTTGCTATTGCATAATACTTTATATAATAATTTTGGATCCTGATTTGAACCAACTTGAAAACTGGGCCTATAATCAAAAATCTAAGTACATGTTTAGATTCAGCATATCAAAAAAGCCGAAGAATTCAATTTTTGTTAAAATCAAACTTAGTTTAATATTGGACCCTTTGGACTTTAATGTAGACCAATTTGAAAACGAGACCAAAAATTAAGAATCTACATACACAGTTAGATTTGGCATATCAAAGAACCCCAATTATTCAATTTTTGATGAAATCAAACAAAGTTTAATTTTGGACCCCGATTTGGACCAACTTGAAAACTCAATAATTAAAAATCTAAGTACATTTTTAGATTCAGCATATCAAAGAACCCCAAGGATTCAATTTTTGTTGAAATCAAAGCTTAATTTTGGACCCTTTGGACCTTAATGTAGACCAATTTGAAAACGGGACCAAAAATTAAGAATCTACATACAGTTAGATTCGGCATATCAAAGAACCCCAATTATTCAATTTTTGATGAAATTAAACAAAGTTCAATTTTGGACCCTTTGGACCCCTTATTCCTAAACTGTTGGGACTAAAACCCCCAAAATCAAAGCCAACCTTCTTTTTATGGTCATAAACCTTGTGTTTAAATTTCATAGATTTCTATTTACTTATACTAAAGTTATGGTGCGAAAACCAAGAATAATGCTTATTTGGGCCCCTTTTTGGTCCCTAATTCCTAAACTGTTGGGACCTCAACTCCCAAAATCAATCTCAACCTTCCTTCTCTGATCATAAAGCTTGTGTTTAAATTTCATTGATTTCTATTCACTTATACTAAAGTTATTGTGCGAAAACCAAGAATGATGCTTATTTGGGCCCTTTTTTGGCCCCTAATTCCTAAACTGTTGGAACCAAAACTCCCAAAATCAATCCAAACCTTCCTTTTGTGGTCATAAACCTTGTGTCAAAATTTCATAGATTTCTATTTACTTAAACTAAAGTTATAGTGCGAAAACCAAGAAAATGCTTATTTGGGCCCTTTTTGGCCCCTAATTCCTAAAATATTGGGACCAAAACTCCCAAAATCAATCCCAACCTTCCTTTTGTCGTCATAAACCTTGTGTTTAAATTTCATAGATTTCTATTCACTTTTACTAAAGTTAGAGTGTGAAAACTAAAAGTATTCGGACGACGACGCCAACGTCATACCAATATACGACCAAAAAATTTTCAATTTTTGCGGTCGTATAAAAACTGTCAGAGAAAAAAGATAAATAAAATAAAGACAAGACTTGTGGTCATTAAACTGTTTCTTCCAAAAATCAAAATTTCACACATTTATAAGGGCTATATTTCATTTAAGTGAAATCTTCTAGTCAAATGTCAGCTTTCCAATCCGTCTGTGTCCAGTTCTATTGAATCTTAGTAGAATATCCTCCCGTGAAACATCCTTGTCCTTGTGAGTGTGAAGCATTGCCAGACCATAAAGGCGTTCCTCACTCATTGTGGACCTTTCCCACGTCTTCAGTCTACTGAGTCCTGGAAAGGATCTTTCACAACAAACGCTCATCGGGTGACAGGCATTGTCAACAGTAGCACAAATATCCGTCTGATATTTGGATAAAAGTCTTGATGTGTCTGTTTCAAAAAAGATTTGAGTGTACCTGGTAATTTGGCTTTCGGGATGTCAGAAAATTTAACCTTCCACTTTGTTTACTTCTTGTTCCCATGTATTTACATCTGTCAGATCCGGGGAATAAACTTGAAACGTCTTGTATGGTATCATTAAGATTTGCCAATTTTGATGGAACCAAGTTTTGGTCTAACATCATCTGACGTTGGTCATGTGGAAAACGTCTCTCCATCTCGGTACAAACATGGTCTAAGGACGCAAAGTAGATAGTTGTCCATCCACGTCTTTTATGATTAGTTTTGGTCATCACTCATTATTTGGATATATAAATGATTTTTTTTAAACATCAATACCATACTTGGTCATTTTTTTAGTGAGGCATTTGCCTCACTTGCCTCAATGGATGCTACGGCCTTGCATTTTTCATTTTTTTTTCACGAACTATGAGTACTAAAGGAACTTGAGATATTACACCAGGATCCACTTACTATCCCATTGATTTGCATGACAATTCCATATTACACGACAAAAAACAGTAATTGTTCCATTTGAAGTCAGATCAAGTGTTCTTTGTGTCATTACCTAAACATAAAACATTTAATCTGATTCCTATTACTTCCTGTCCGACCATTTCCATCATCGGAAATTGTCATTGTAGACAACCAGACAAGATACTAGAATAAGCAATCAGATGTCGTATATTTACTAAAAACTTAAACTGGAATCAGTTTTATATTACTTAATGCAGTGCTGATCAGAATGTTTAATAATAATATTTAAAACATGGAAACGGATTTGATTATTATATTAAAAAGGCAATAAAAATGTGTTCACACTGTCTATTACTGAAGGATTTATAAATATAATTTTTTTTCTCATTGTTATACTAACTGTTTCATCCAGTGCATTGGTGTATTTTTAGCTTGGTTTTCCTACAGAATATCTGGTTGGGGTTATACAATGAGTGGGACAGTGAGTGAGTGGAAGCTCTTAGCTGTTTCACTTTATTTGGTAGTTTGCCATAACTTCAGAAGGTCTCAACTATAGTGCTTTGAAAAAATTACAAAATGGACATCACATTCCGTAATTTTCTCTTTTGCTGTTCAGGAGTTATGGTCCTTACAGAAATCACATGATTTTAGGATATTTTAGTTTTTAGGACAAATAGGACCATACACAATGATAAGCAATTTTGATTTTTAATTTCAGAATGAATACAGAGACATTTTTTCAATGTTCATTTTCATTAGTAGAAAGGTATTTTGATTCATTCTTCAAAACCTCCTAATACGAGTTGCAGTATTATATTGCATGTAATGCTAAGCAGTTTATCAAAAACAGAACAGTTGAGTTTTCTTTTTTGTTTTCAAGATGAAAGTGTCATGGCCGATTTAGGTTACATTTTAACTAGCATAATGACTATAAAATGTGCTTATTACTTATTATTAGTGTGTGTTTGTATGATATTTTGTTTGAAGGTTATAACTGGTGGTAGCTAGTGAGTTGGCATACATTGGTTAATGTGTGTTTGTTCTGTATAAGAAATACTACAGGTTTTGAACATTCTATCAGCAGATTGACACTAAACTTGGTCAAGATCATCTTATAATTGTTTGAATTTCCCCCTGGTGTCCAATGT
>CM034352.1:46046118-46097520 GCA_019925275.1 Mytilus edulis | reverse complement strand
CAAACAAGATGATTTATAAACTATTTCTCGATTGTTTATTGAGGAAAATCAACTTTAATTACGAATTGTCATGAAGTTTATTTTTTAGACATCCATTTAGAAAAATGTGTCGGAAATAGATGGCTATTGAATAGATCTTGTTTGACGTCAAAGCACATTGAGATTAAGTATCTTGTACGTTAAAACCCCTTTTTTTTACTAATTAATCTATTAATGATGCTGATGAATGTGAAAAAGAACATGATAATTTGTGTTTGTATGCGATATTGAATTCTTTAAGGACTCTATAACCTTTATTATTTCAATTCTAGGCTATCATTCAACCTATCATTGCCAGCTGTGGGACCTTTTCCCATATCAAACATATATCAGTATTATTGTAATCAAACTAAACATGTCAGTATACGTATACTTATGGCATATTCCCCCCTCCACCAAAAGATTAATATTCTGATATGTTGTTTCCTCTCTTTACAACAGAAGCAATTCATCTTTCAATCATTTTTTATTTACATGTTTAGCTATTGATAATAAAAAGACATGTAATATTATATACAAATGTACAAGTTAAATAGCATCTTAAAAATCATTTATCATTCCTTTAGAATAGATTATGTGTTGTTGCTGTGTCGTGGTGTACTTACAACCAGGTTTTTTTCCCAGTTAGTGACAACAAGCTTTATTGTAACTTTTACAACCAAAATCCTTTTATATATTGATTTTTTAGCTCCCCCGGTGAGTTGCCCATAGGGCCAAGTGAGCTTTTTTCATCACTTGGCTATCGTCTTCCATCATCGTCTTAGTCAATTTTTTCAAAAATCTTTTTTGAAACTACTGGCCTAAATTCACCAACTAGGCCACAATCATCATTGGGGTATCTAGTTTAAAAAATGTGTCTGATGAACAGACTTGCCAACCAAGACGGCTGACATTGCTAAAAATAGATCATAGGGGTAAAATGCAAGTTCTGTCCATTCTTATGAAAATTTATAAATAAAGACAAATCTGACTTAGCTGAAATGTTCAGAATGATGAGCTTTTCCATTTGTCCATATACATCAAAACTATCATGACTGGTCACTTCTCATAGGAGTTATTTCCCTTTAATAACAAATTTTATCATTTATGTTCATTTTTGTCTACTTAATCTTGAAAACTGATAATGAAATGAGAGAAACATGAGAAACTTTGAAATGCAAAAATTATTAGCATGACAAGTTCAACGAATAAGTCTGGTGGAAATTGTCAATCCACTTCTCATTAGAGTTATAGCCCTGATTGGTGATGATTTATACCATTTTTTGCATTTTTGCCTTATAATAGATCGATAGAAACTTAAATAAGCAAAAAATAATCAACAAGACCATTTTCAATAATTAAGACAATATGGAGAAATCATTCAGCCCCTCCTGATTGGAAATATTGCCCTTTGATGAAGATTTTTACCATATTTGTTTTGTGTTTTGCCTTATATGATAAAAATTATACTGTTGTAAATTCAGAAATTGTTGCAATGTTTTTATAATTGCAAAAAATGAAACAGTTGTAATTGCATTAATCTAAATGCGTATACTGAATTTTTTTTTGTGAGTTAACAGGATTTTTCTCAGTATCGCAAAAAATTAGAATTGCATCTTAGTCTCAAATGACTAAATTGCAAAAAAAATGCATGTAATAGTTTCTGAATTTACAGTAATAGATTAATAGTCACTTAAATCACAAAAGTTATCAACAACAAAGCAAATTGTAATTACAAGTCAATTTCTGTAAAATGTTTGCTTGTTGCCAATAAAGTAAGTAGACTGTCACTCTTTGTTGGAGTGATTGCCCTAAAATTAGGAAATATATTTTTACCCTCTTTTGTGTTTTGAGCAAAAGCTATTGAATATTGATAATAAATGAAATCAAAATTTTTTTTATTCAAATTAAGATATGTTTGTTTAGATCAATATGTTAAATTGTCCTAAGTCATATAGTTATGTTCCTTGGAAATATAAATTATAATGTAATTTAATTGCATTGAAATTTGTGCTCTCACAAGTGTAATTCTTGCCAGATGATGTAAGTGTAGATCTCATGAGAACATCTTTGATGTAAGTGTAGATCTCAAAAGAACATCCATGATGTAAGTGTAGATCTCATGAGAACAGGTGTGATGTAAGTGTAGATCTAAAGAAAACATTCGTGATATAAGTGTAGATCTAAAGAAAACATTCATGATAAAAGTGTAGATCTAAAGAAAACATTCATGATAAAAGTGTAGATCTCATGAGAACAGCTGTGGTGTAAGTGTAGATCTAAAGAAAACATTTGTGATATAAGTGTAGATCTCATGAGAACATGGGGAGATATAAGAATATCCATGATGTAAGTGTAGATCTCAAAAGAACACCCATGATGTAAGTGTAGATCTCATGAGAACATTCATGATAAAAGTGTAGATCTAAAGAAAACATTCATGATCAAAGTGTAGATCTAAAAAAAACATTCATGATAAAAGTGTAGATCTAAAGAAAACATTCATGATAAAAGTGTAGATCTCATGAGAACAGCTGTGGTGTAAGTGTAGATCTAAAGAAAACATTCTTGATATAAGTGTTGATCTCATGAGAACATGGGGAAATACCAGAACATCCATGATGTAAGTGTAGATCTCATGATATCAATAATGATGTAAGTGTTGATCTCATTAGAACATCCATGATGTAAGGGTGGATTCCATTAGTACATCATAGATGTAAGTGTAGATATCCAGAGAACATCAATGACAGAAGGGTCGATTTCAAGAGAACATCTATGATGTAAGTGTAGATCTCAATAGAACATCCAATGATACAATGGTAGATCTCAATAGAACAGCCAATTATACAGGGGTAGATCTCATTAGAACATTTATGATGTAAGTGTAGATATTCAGAGAACATCAATGATAGAAGGATCGATTTCAAGAGAACATCTATGATGTAAGTGTAGTATGTCTCAAATATAGAACATCTCAATGATACAAGTGTAGATCTCATGAGAACATCCATGATGTTATGGCCTAGATCTCATGATATCAGTTATGATGTAGTGAGATCTCATGAGAACATCCTGATGTAAGTGTAGATCTCAAAGAGATCATCCATGATGTTAAGTGTAACTCTCAATGAGAACATGCATGCTGTAAGAGATGATCTTTTGTGAACATCATTGTACATGTAGTTATAATAATAATACCAATGATGTAAGGATAGATATGAGAACATCTATGATGTAAGTACCTTTAAAAATGTAGTGTAGATCTCACTAGAACATCCATAGTGGCATCGGTGGTATTAATGTATATCTCATATACCCATGATGTAAGGTATATCTCAAGAGACAATCCATGATATAAGTGTGGATCTCATTAGAACATCCATGATGTAAGTGTAGATCTCAAAGAAATCATCCATGATGTAAGTGTAGACTTCGTGATATCCATTATGATGTAAGTGTGGATCTCAAGATAACATCCAATGATGTATGGAGATCTCATGAAAACATCCAATGATGTAAGAGTAGATCTCATTAGAACATCCAGGATGTAAGTGTAGATCTCTTAAGAACATGCAATGATGTAAGTGTAGATCTGAAGAGATCATTTTTGATGTAGGTAGATCTCAAGAGAACATTCATGATGTAATTGTTAATCTCATTAGAACATGGGGAGATCTAAGAACATTCATGATGTAAGTGTAGATCTCATGATATCAATTATGATGTAAGGGGATCTCATTAGAACATCCATGATGTAAGTGTAGATCTCAAGAGAACATCCATGATGCAAGTGTAGATCTTAAGAGAACATACATGATGTAAGTGTTGATCTCATAGAACATGGGATCACAGAACATCCATGATGTAAGTGTAGATCTCATGATATCAATTATTATGTAAATGAAGATCTCATTAGAACATCCATGATGTTAGGGTGGATCTCAAGAGAACATCCATGATGTAAGTGTAGATCTCAAGAAAACATTCATGATGTAAGTGTTGATCTCATTAGAACATGGGGATCACAGGACGTCCATGATGTAAGTGTAGATCTCATGATATCAATTTTGATGTAAGTGTGGATCTCATTAAAAAATCCATTGACGTAAGGGTGAATCTCATTTAAACATCCATGATGTAAGGTGGATCTCATGAGAACATATATGATGTAAGTGTAGATCTTAAGAAAACATTCATGATGTAAGTGTTGATCTCATTAGAACATTGATATCACAGTACATCCATGATGTAAGTGTAGATCTCATGATATCAATTATGATGTAAGTGTAGATCTCATTAAAACATCCATGATGTAAGAGTGGATCTCAAGAGAACATACATGATGTAAGTGTAGATCTCAAGAAAACATTCATGATGTAAGTGTTGATCTCATTAGAACATTGATATCACAGTACATCCATGATGTAAGTGTAGATCTCATGATATCAATTATGATGTAAGTGTAGATCTCATTAAAACATCCATGATGTAAGAGTGGATCTCAAGAGAACATACATGATAAGTGTAGATCTCAAGAAACATCATGATGTAAGTGTTGATCTCATTAGAACATGGGAGATCTCAGAACATCCATGATATAAGGTGGATCTCATTAGAACATCCATGATGTAAGGGTGGATCTCAAGAGAACATCCAATGATGTAAGGAGATCTCATGAAAACATCCAATGATGTAAGAGTAGATCTCATTAGAACATCCAGGATGTAAATGTAGATCTCTTAAGAACATGCAATGATGTAAGTGTAGATCTCAAGAGATCATTCATGATGTAAGTGTAGATCTCAAGAGATCATTCATGATGTAAGTGTAGATCTCAAGAGATCATTTTGATGTATGTAGATCTCAAGAGAAGATTCATGATGTAATTGTTGATCTCATTAGAACATGGGGAGATCTAAGAACATTCATGATGTGAGTGTAGATCTCATGATATCAATTATGATGTAAGGTGTGATCTCATTAGAACATCCATGATGTAAGGCTGGATCTCAAGAGAACTTACATGATGTAAGTGTAGATCTCAAGAAAAAATTCATGATGTAAGTGTATATCTAAAGAGAACATACATGATGTAAGTGTAGATCTCAAGAGAACATACATGATGTAAGTGTAGATCTTAAGAAACATACATGATGTAAGTGTTGATCTCATTAGAACATGGGGATCACAGAACATCCATGATGTAAGTGTAGATCTCATGATATCAATTATTATGTAAATGTAGATCTCATTAGAACATCCATGATGTAAGTGTATATCTCAAGAGAACATATATGATGTAAGTGTAGATCTTAAGAGAACATCCATGATGTAAGTGTAGATCTTAAGACAACATACATGATATAAGTGTAGATCTCAAGAGAACATCCATGATGTAAGTGTAGATCTCAAGAGAACATTCATGATGTAAGTGTTGATCTCATTAGAACATGGGAGATCTCAGAACATCCATGATGTAATTGTAGATCTCATGATATCAATTATGATGTAAGTGTAGATCTCATTAAAACATCCATGATGTAAGGGTGGATCTCAAGAGAACATACATGATGTAAGTGTAGATCTGAAGAAAACATTCATGATGTAAGTGTGATCTCATTAGAACATGGGGAGATCTACGAACATCCATGATTAAGTGTAGATCTCATGATATCAATTATGATGTAAGTGTAATCTCATTAAACATCCATGATGTAAGATGGATCTCAAGAGAACATATACTATGTAAGTTTTAATCTCATGAAACATATCTATGATGTAAGTGTGATTCAGAGTCATCATGATAAGTGTGATCTCGAACTTTCATGTGAGTTTGATCTCATAAGAACATTCATGATGTAAGTGTAGGATCTCATGAGAATATCTATGATGTAAGTGTGGATATCATAAAACATTCATGATACAAGTGTAGATCTCATAAGAACATCCATGATGTAAGTGTAGATCATGAGAACATCCAATGATGTAAGTGTAGATCATGGAACATCAATGATGTAGTGTAGATCTCGAACATTCATGTGTAAGTTTTGATCTCATAAGAACATCCAATGATGTAAGTGTAGATCTCATGAGAATATCTATGATGTAAGTGTGGATATCATAAAAACATTCATGATATAAGTGTAGATCTCATAAGAACATCCAATAATGTAAGTGTAGATCTCAAGATATCATCCATGATGTAAGTGTAGATCTCAAGAGATCATCATTCATGAATTTAGGTCTCAAGAGAACTTTTATGATGTAAGTGTTGATCTCATTAGAACATGGAGAGATCTCATGATATCAATTATGATGTAAGTGTAGATCTCATTAGAAATCTGGTGTAGGTGGATCTCATTATCAATATGAATGATGTAATTGAGACATAGACACATGATGATGAGAGATCTAAAACATGCATGAGAAGTGTACTCATAAAACATTAAAGCTGTTACATATTTTGTAAGTGTTTTTCCCATTTCAGGAGCCTGTTATTTAGTGGTTGTTGATTGTAGCTGTATAGCAGATTTTATTTTTTGTTCCATTGTTTGTTTTCCATACACCTGGAATTTTTGTTTGAAGTGTTTTACTTTTGTTATTGAGAATGGAAAGAGACAACAACCTGACCAAAGAGCAGAAAACATCTGAAGGCCACTAGTGGGTCTTCAACACAGCAAGAAAATTCCACACCTGGAGGTGTGCTTCAACAGGCCCCTAAACAAAAATCTGTAATAATAAAATGATACAATGTAATGGATGCCATACTAAACTCCAAAACATATAAATGAACTTAAAAACATACAAGACTAACAAAGACCAGAGGCTCAGGACTTGGGACAGATGCAAAATTGTCCTTATGGGCTTTTGTTATTGTTTTTGCTCATTGTTGAAGGCCATGAACTATAGTTTCAACTACAAAATGTATTACATCATTTGGTCTCTGGTGGACAGTTGTCTCTATGGAAATCATACAACATTTAACTATTCATACAATTGAATCAAATCTTTATTGACATATGTATTAAGTTTTATAATGAACATGTCATGTGTTCTAAATTCCAAGTGGATGTGACAACAAAATACCTTAATTTGAGTTTATTTATCTATGATGAGTTTCTTGGCATAAATTTTAAACAGTCATTTCTTCAGGAATATATATGCTATCTGTTTTCAGTTGATGTATGTTACCATGAACTTCTGTAAACAAATATTTTAACCTGATGTGGAACGGGCAGACAGACACACAGACTAAACAACACAATGCCCCACTACTATCATAGCTTGTGTATAAAGATGATTTTTTTTAATATCACTGTATAAAGCCATGTGCTCAAATATAAGCCTCCCTCTGTGATAAAGCTTTGGAACTGTGTATGTAGTTGGCAAACAGCTAGTTGCCCGATATTTAAAAATAAATAAAGTGAACACTCATTGGTAGGATGGACATTTATTTACAACATGATCACATTATATAGTTGTATCACAGGGACTGAAGTTTAAAATGACAATATTTAAATATCTATATATAAACTATATGTACATATAATATGGTCTATAACAGTGACAATGTATTTAGTGGTCAGATGTAAAATTGAAAGCTTATTTTAGGTGAGAAGTTAATTTTTGTGTCCAATTTATTTAAACCAAAACAATACGAAAAGAACCCGACTTTTTTTTCCTTTTTCTATTTACAGTTTATGTAGTACATGTAGTAAAGAGACGTAACTTCTCACACAGAAATTAAAGGGAAAATGTACAAAGAGTCATAAAACAGCACATTGTATTTATAAATCCTATATAGGCATAGTAGAAGATAATCAGTAAATCCTTGCATAAGTGAATATTTACTGATGGTTTTTTTTCAAATTTTATAAAATCAAGTTCGGTGTGGGAGTAATCATTCTTTGAAATCAAATTAAAAAAAATGTTTTTCAATTATATTTGCCTTTATTCTTGATATCTTCATATTATAAAGAGTTTGCTGAATGCCAGTTGTATTTTGTTTACATTTATACATAAGAGAGGGCTATAGCTTCTGTGTGGTTGAGATTCCAGGTTTTCTCATTTGAATATATAGTATTTTACAGATTTTTACTGCAATGAAATCAATATAAAAACTATATATTTTTTAATCATTTGTATTCAATATTTTTTTAGATTACACTGTTGTGAACCAAAAAATTACTCAGGGAATTTTTTTTTTAAAATTATTTACTTGAACAAGTTAGATTTATTTCCCTTGAATTATAAGTTGAACAAAACTATTGATTCAAGGGGATACAGGATCGAACGAAAAAAAATCAGTTTATTTTTATTAAAGTTCTTACAAAGGGTTGAAATTTTATTTGTGCATGGAAATAAATCAAACGTAGCTATAATTGCAATGTTCTTTAATTTCTCCCATTACTGTTCCCATACTAAAGATTAAAGTTGTTCATTTGAAAGTTAAATGAACTATTGAGTGTACTAGCATTAACACAACCATACGCAACCAACTTTCTGCAAAATAAACATTTTTCCTTTTGTTTACATCCAGCCACAGATAATTTTAGATATAGTCTCAATGAATTTTTACTTGAAAATTTTGACAATTTTTCTATCTTATTATTTTCAATAAAGCTTAAAGAAGAAAACCTAAAATGAGGTAAGAACATAGAGAGTATAAGGTAAAATCAAGGGGCAACTTTAAAGTCCCATAAGGAGATATCTGGCATACAATCTTCATGTTCCCTTACAAGTTTGCAGTCAAATACACATATATATATTACATCTTAGCTTTGTTTTCTTCAGTGTTACTGATAAACTTTGGATTTGTTATTAGATATTCGTGGATACCAATTGTTTTGATTTGCTGTAATTAAGCTAAACCAAGAATTAAATTATTCAAAGAAGTACCAATTTCCAATAAACTTGTATGGAAACTTTGACAATCCACGAAATTCGAAGTTATCACAAGAATTAGTACCCAGGAATTTAAATAAATCCACGTTATTAGTGATTATTGTTGTATATAACAAAAATGCTTCTTATGCATACTTTTTAAAACTTAATAATTCCATTTTATGTAACAATTCAACAATATAGGTTACTCCAGATTCTTGAAACAAAAGCTAATTTTAAATGCAACAAACAACAGTATCACAAATTTAAGAGGTAAATAGAAAATATAGCAACTTTAAAGTCTCACTCCCTGAAGAAATCTTTCACAGTAAGCAAATGAAATGATAATCGCCTCAATGTTTGTTTTTCCTAGGCTTCATTTTCTGTTTCCTTTTCGCAATCTTCTATGAGTGCTGTTTTATGGTTGCCGTTATGGTTGCTTCTGTCCGTCTTTAACAGTAAATCTGGTGGGTTTGTCTTTGACGTCATTGTAATGCTGTTTGTCTGGCTACTGCTGTTGCGAGTAATGGAATGTCCAGATTTGAAGTTGACCAGAAGCAAGACGTTGCCGTTTCTTCTCCGTAGGTTCTTGATCCAACGTTGTACCATCCAACGCATAACATACCGAAACTTCTTGTTGATGGCACAGTAAAATACAAAGTTCAAGGACAAATTACACCAGACAAGAACGTTGGCTACGTATTGCAGAATTAAGTAAAAGTTTGACATAGCAAAGTGACTTAATGGTTGGTCCCCGCCAAACAATGCATATGCAATTCTTTTATTTGAGAATGCTGATGGTATAATACAGACGATAAAGAGGCAGACTATACTGATAAGAGTTACAGTGAGTCTGACTTGTTCTCTGTACCATGTGGCCTCCTTGTTGTTACGGATCTGTAGGATTTCTCTTTCTTTCCTTGCTCTCATTACGGCATAGACAAGATAGGCATTGGCTGTGCTGAGAATTATAAGTGGAACAAAGTGAATGATGATGCTATAGAACCAGCGGATTCTGTAGTAGTGCTCACTGTGTCTGAAATCAGTAGAAACTCTGGTGTACTGATCTGTTGTGTTTGCTATTGGTTCTACTCTCAATAAGAGAAAGTGTGGAATGTTTATGACAAACATAATGCTAATAATTAATGCATTTTTCATTTTTGCACTGGCTCTATCGCACATGGCCTTTGCCCACAGTGGATACCGTACAAAAGAAAACGTTCAATAGTTAGAACCACTGTAATCCAAACGCTGGAATTGGTACACACATTAACCAATGGAAGATAAATATAGGCATCATAAAACTTCCAGAAGTATTCTTTTCTCTGGTAAGAACCTACCATGAAAATGAATGAAAATGTCAGTGCTCCCAAATCAGTCAGAGCTAGTCCAGTTAAATATGTATATGGGGACTCTTTGAGTTGACGCTGCGTCAACACCAATAAGTTCATAATGTTGCACAAGATGCCTATTGCACAGATAATTGGTCCAATGTATTTATAGCATATTTTGCCAACTTTGAGAGCCAGTGCTATATCTGCTACCCAGACAGTTTCATTACTGACTATAGATGGTGTTGTGAAGTTTCCCATAACATGATGTGTATCGTTAGCCTCTGATATGAACTGGTACAGAGGGGTAACAATGTCTAAAGGACTAGTTAAAGTTGCGTTCAGCATTTTCAATAATGGTGGATTTATCCTCTATTTCGTCAATGGTTCCTTTGAATATCATCTCAAATCTGTAAATAGAAAACAAAATTATCAGTAATGTGTTTCAAAGTATTAGGTTTAAAAGGTACTACATGTATTGTAGACTGTAGCGAACTGCTCTCATACTCAAATTTTGCCTACAAAATAATGATGAAGGACTTTCCAAAGTATTTTATTTATGTCCCTGCCATATGCTGAAAGCTGTAGTTTTTCTGTTTTGTTATATTACATTTGTTGTCAGGATAAAAAAAAAAGAATTTGAAATTTGATCTTCCTTTCCCTTGGCTGCATTGGTACATGTACAAGTGATGTGATTCTTGTTTTGTCATTTTAGACACATAAATGCATTGAATAAAAATGCAAAAATTGCCAATGTCTGCAATCTTGCAAATTTTGTTTTTTTCATCTGTTTACTGTGTTGACTTATATTACAAAAATCATCAGGTATCATAGACGTTAATTGTTCTGACAAGACTATTTTTTACTGATGTGTTTCACACATTCAAGTATTATACAAAACAAAACTGTCAAGCCTCATACTTTGCATTCACATGTTAAGTTACTTAAAAACTGATATATAAGTTAGTAGCTGTAATACAATAGATAAATTCTTGTGATTTTCTTTTCAGTTTTGCATTTCATTTAAGATGTCTTTGTCACATTGTATTTTTGATTGTATATATGTGAAATTCAGTCTAATCTGAGAACTCTCAAAGTTCTGACAAATGTTCTACAAAACATAGAACTTTGGCATAATCTTAAACTTTCAAATTCAAAAGTATTTGCAAAAAAGAATTTAAATAAGCAAGCTCAGCATTTAAATTGTAATTTCAACATAAATCTTTTAACTCAAAGTAATTAAACTCCTGTTGCTATCTGAGTTTCCTGATGGTACATTTACCTACGATTGCATCTTTAAAAGCAACAAGGGAGGAACAAAGCTTCAATATCCATTAAACCTAGATTTACCTTAACTTCTGCAGCTGAAAGAACATAACAGACTTGTTTATTCTTTAATAATCTTTCATGTTTAATTATGTGCTAGGCTTAAGGTATGTTTGTTTATATAACTTAATTTCCTCTGCAAAAAAAAAATTGCCACAAAATAGCAGGCAGCAGATTAGAATTACATGCTTAATTATCGAATTGCTGTAAGAATGTTACATGAACCCATTTAAAAAGTTACCTGGCTTTTTCTAACAGATAGTAGATGGCATTCTTAATTTAATTACATAAACTAGTTAGACTATGTAGCCAGTCACATCTGGAATGTGTTCTGTTTATTAAACTTCTTCACTGTTTATTGTTTTATTTATTTAGTTTGAGTATTGTGATGTATGTGCAGTTTTAAACAGATGCACCAATATCTCATTAATTGTCAGTGAAAATTTATTTTTTCCTGTGACTTTTTGGACATTTACATAAGTTCATAACACACAGAATTACACAATTGTAGATTCAGGGAGGGTGTGTAGACGCCTACATTACACCCAATTTTTTTTTTATCAGATTTTTTTTTCTTTCTTTAAAATCTATTAATAGTTTATTAGTGCATCTTTTAAAGGCAGTTACTTGTTTTAATTACCCTGACTCTTTCCTATAATGATCTAGTATTATAACGGGGCTCTGTGAGCCGCCGGTCGCTTTATGCATCCTGTGCAAGGGGGTGTTTCTAGACTTTTTATAGTGAGTAGTATAAGGAATCAAGGATTTAGTCAAAAGGCATGTAATCCCTTTTTGTAAAATACTGCATCAATAAAGGGTTAGTCACAAATTTAATGACTTTGCTTATGTCTCAAATGAGATATGGTTTTATTTCTTAACACATTCCTAAGACTTAAATGTGAAATGTGGGTTTTAAAATGTAAGCTTGATGTATGACATGACTTCATTTTTTTAAGTCATTTACAAATATCTCATGATAGTAGTCTTACATCAGAGACACAAAATAATGCCTTAGACACTTTTATTGTTATTTAACTTTACATAGATTTTAAAATACATCTCTATTTTGGAATTTTGGTCATTATTCATTGTTATTTATCCATGGAAGATATGACTTGTTTATCTTGGAGAAAAAAATATACTATCAAACCTTTACTCTTACTTTGGATTATATTGAAATTGATAACCGAATGATTTGTATTTTTGGGAAAGACATAGTTGAATTATGTTGTGTTGACTGTTAATTAAGAGGAGTGTGTGTTATAGAGATGTGTGACTATAATTTAGATTGAATTCTTGATCATACTTCATTGTTTTTCGAAACCTGTGCATAATTCTTTCTAGATATTGTGTTTGTTGTCTGGTTTCATTGAAGAACCTAGTATTCAGATGTTGTTGTTTTAAATAAAATATATTGGTCATTTTTTTTTGTAATCATCTGAAAACTAAAAAGCGCATATTTTCAGGGGAATTGCAAATTTTTATATTTAATTTCCTATTCTTAAAGGTCTCCATGCTTTAGTGCATGTACAAATGCATACTGTTTTTAACGTCTACAATCATAAATGCTACTGGTTCTTTGGAAGACAAACTCATGAAGAATTATTTAAAGTGAAATGTTTACCATTATCTCATATTAAACCAATAAAATTCAGGTCGTATTTTGGTGCAATAACATCTATTTAATTATGAAATCTATAAAATGTAAATAATGATTCCAGAATAAGAATTGAACATTAGTTGAATAAATATTAATTATCATTAGAATGTTAACCAGTGCATATAATATGTAATTTTGACTTGTAATGTTTTTAGGAGTAAATGATAACATTTTTTAAATAAAGCACTGAACAAGAAATTTTAATGTTCATTAAGGACACCATGCTCTGCCCTACTATCAAATTTCCATATTTTCCCATTTTTACTATATGGAATGGATTTTCTCATTGTTAAAGGCTGTATGGTGACCTATGATTGCTTTCCTATTCCATGTCATTTGAACAAGGGTTATACTGGTGAGGATAGCTGTACATGTTTCATTTGCCAATCAAACCACTCTCCATATCTTTATATTGATTGATGTAACAGTACCTATTCAGTGAAATACCACATGTACATTTATATATATTAAACAAGGAAAAAAGTGGGTTAATGAAGGAATCATGTCTTAAATAAATTGTGTTCAGGACTTAATGTCCAATTATATATTTAAAAGGAAAATCCTGATTGAAACATACATAATTGATGAGACAAAAAATAGTTTAAGTAATAATAGTTAGCCATGACATTTATTTTTAATTTGGTTGTCCTACCTACAGATCAAATTATTTTATTTTTAGTTAAATAGGAGTCTGGTTTTCATCAGTTCAAGTTCAACTTGGTGAAGTTGAGCTATTCAATTCTACGAATGGTTAAAAACAGATTGGTATATATTTATCTTTTAGTGTATTTTTTTCTTCTTATTAAATGTGAATGAATAGTTATTTATTTAATATTTAAATTGAAATATAATTGTATATATGCATTTAGTTATAATTGTCTGTATAAAAATGTAGGATTTTTATTTTTAAAAGATGAACGATTTAGATATAAGGTTATTATCAAATTTACCAAGGTACATAACATTGGACTTTGCAAGATGAAAACATAAGTTCTCCTTAGCAGATTGATTTTGTCACAAATTAGGTGGTTGTTTTTCTCCTTTGAACTGTTTCATATTTTGTCTTTTCTTGGCCCTTTATAGCTGACTAATTTAATGTGGGTTTTGCTCATTATTCAAGGCCATACATTGACCTATATTTGTTTACAATTATGTCATTTGGACTCTGCTGGATACTTTTTATATTGGCAATCATATCACATTTTATTTTTATAATTATGATTAACTTAACTCCCAACCATAGTCGTATATTATATTATGGTATTGGCAACTCTAGAATAATTTCTAACCAGAAAAGTATGGACTTCACATGAGGAAATGTCAGTGGCATGTCCTGTCAGTAAAACATGGCACAGCTGTTGATGACATGATTAAAGAAAACCATCAAAATAGGTGTGAGCTTTTGAGCTATGATTCCTTTAAATACAGAGACAATGTCACATTCAGTAATTAATTGGCTAAATTAGTAAAAGGATATGAGGGGTTAAAGTCAGCGAAACAGCACACTCAGCATTAATTCTTGATTTTGTTCCTGAAAGTGATAGAAGTGTCCAATACTTTTGAACACTCTAATTATACATCTGATTACAGTGTCCTTATTAGGCATTCTAAATGAATAGAAATTTTGATAAGGATGAAACTATAATATTAATGTTTTTTATAATGTTGTATGCATAAGTTTTCTTTATCTCAATTTCTGTTTTTGATCTTTGGAGAAAACATTGTGAACATTATTTTATATTAGTTCAAATAATCTTGATTTTTCAGTAATTTTTTTTTTTTTTTTTTTCAAACATGTTATTATAAATAAATCTAATTTTTGGTCTGAAAGGGAAATTGAATTATAAATCTATCAAATAACTTTAACGATCTTGTCATTTATATTTAGATATGAACAACAGCTTTCCCAAAAAAATGATATTTTGCCACAGATTTTGATGGATTTCCACATGTTTATGTGTCACAGAAGCATCAATGATGCTATTTCTGCTCTAATGTGTCGATACTATAACATCTTGCACAACTTTTTATTTTTGTTCAAAAGTGCATAAATATTACATGTTTACATGTAATTGATGGAACATTTAAATTAAAGTGATATCCCATCTGTAACTATTTATTATATTGTAATATCATAATATTAATGGCTTCTAAATTTGGATTCACAATTTGTCATCATTAAACAAATGTTAAAATTTTGATGAATATTATTGTAGATATGGTTGAACAAATTTGAAAATTCTTTATATGGAATAAAAGTTGATGTGTTGCATTAATCAATGAGACAGTAACCATCAACAACAACAAAAATAATAAAGAAGTGGGGGAAAACAATTTAAGGGACCTCAATCAACAGTCATGAGTTAATGGGAGGAACAAAACAGGGTAAGGTCTAAGAAGGAAAGATGGGTTATCCATAAAACATGAAAAAAAAACCGAATTGAAATAAAGATATTTTGAACTTTAAAACACCCATTTGATCACAACCTGTAATCTTAAAAAAGTTTTGAAATGAATTATTATTATTAAGTCAAGGTCTGAGTCTTCTATAATGACTTTAAAATTATTGTAATTTGTATACTGTAAATTTTCAAATGTCTAAGAGACATTATGTGAATGACATTACATCTTGGAAATATGATTTGAAAATTCAAATGCATCATGTAGCCTTAGAGCCCCAAAACTTTCTTGCTTCATACTATTTAGTCATTAAATGAGTTTTGCATATGATTTTGACAATACAATATAGTTGATCACTTATTGTGCACTTAATATCGGATAAGAAAGAAAGTTTTGTCCATTTATAGAATCACATGCAACCTTGATATTTTATAATTGATGCTATTGATATTGGTTTATTAAGGTTAACGTTTGTTGTTTCAAACACTTAACATTAATTGAAAAAAATATGATAAAACATGCAAGAAAATGTTTCCTGACAAAGTAAAGGATTACTGAAGTTCTTTTTATAACTAACGGTTAGATATCATTGAAGAGAAGACAATCTGATTTCCGGCCTTTTCTCTTATCAAAATTCATCTTTGTCAATCAAGTTATATCACTTTAATTTCACAAACTGACAATGTTTCAAATCAATTGATTGGAAAATTTTATTGTCAAAACAAAAAGAGAAATAATGAGTGACGCAGATGAAATTCCCTCAATGACAATTTCCAAGGATGTTCAATGGGGTAAGAGCTGTTTAATATCCTGAACTCAGTGTGCGATGTATTGTACGTTGAACTATATTAAAAGAAAATAACTGCATTCTACAGAACACTTCATCGTTTCAAAAGTTGAAAATAAGACATGAACAGAATATTATCGTAGTAATTTAGAATCCCTGGACAAATTATGCATGAAAGTTTTGCATTACGGTTGATTGAAATTCTAGTTTTAATACTCCTTACTTCCTACTATATAAAACAATGAACTTAAAATGATAAGGTCAATCATCATTTATTTATGCTTTATCTATACAATGTCTTTGACCTTGAAAAAAGTATATCTCCCCCACATATGTGGGCAGACAGATTGTGTTTGTCCTCTACATCCATCTGTCCATTGCAAAAGTTAGTCAATACAAAAACGCCTACAAATAGCATGAAACTTGACACAATTTCTTTTCATGGTGTTGACACCTTTGTATCATATTTTTATTCAGATCGAATAAACATAGAAAAACATGGTACTTGTCACAAAGTTTGTTGATGCAAAATCTTGCAACTTCTGTAATTTATGATATGAAGGGAACATAACGCTTTATAAAATAATGTCATTACAGAAATTGTCCCCCCCCTTTTTATCAGATTGACTGTAGTTTCAAAAAAGCAAAACATTAGCTTGAATGACATTTAATTCTCAACCCAAAACCTTATAAGTTTGTATTGATTTGATTGATACAAACAATTGAATCAAAATTAAACAGATTTGCTCTATTATATTGAGATTTCATGTGGATAAGATTTTTTTTCTACAGTTGCTGTCTTTAATCTTATGCTAGAAGAACTGAAGGAGACATGTTTTAGGTCCATGGCATACTTTAATTGTTGTGTAGTTGTCTTTGAAGATGGGAGTTGTGCTAACTTATGATGGACTTCTAAACATCTTGCAAACTATTTGCTTGAAAACATTTTGTAAACTGGTGAGACATTTTAACTGATTACATTTTTCTTTTCCAAGAAGCAGTAAACAGAATGTTTGTTAAAATAAACTCAATAAATAAAACAAACAAGAATAAATCCATACTTGATCAAGTTAAGATTTAAAGACAAACGATCCAAAGCCAAACATTTGTTTTCTTCAAATTAGAATCCTACCAGTGTTCTCCGACCTTGCCATTTCTTATTTAATTATACAAGGAGGAAAAAACAAACTGGTAACTGTAAATAGTTGTCATCTAACAGTATGAGTCCAAACAAATCTCTTTTCTAGGAAACAAACTGTCTTGAAAAAGACCTGAAGAAAATTAACTCTCCCACGTAAATGTAATAAAGATGTTAGAGTGGGGGGCTCATTTTCGCCACATCTTTTCATGTTTTCTACACTTTATGTTCAGGTCTAAATGTTTTTGAAGTATACTGATATTTCTATATGAAGATAACTTCTTATGCAAAATATTATTAAGCTTGAAAATGTGTATGTTTGAATATAATCATCTGAAAAGTTTGATTAAAGGGTGTTTGAAATTTCCTGATTTTTTTGTCAATGGGGGACACATATTCGCCGTTTTTACACATCTATTTAAAACCATATAACCGCAGCTTTAAACAACATTGATCAAATCAATTTCATTATAGATGAATGCAGATATTTCAAAGGTGTTAAGAACTGAAATTTAGGGCATTCAGTCATAGAATTACTTAGAAATACTTCTTTGATTTCGTGTCTTTTCTTCAGGAAATTGACCGAAAATCGTTGTCCGTTTTTCGGACTTTTTCAGTAGGTGCCGCAATTTTGTCTCAGTTTTAAGAAATAATCATATTTGTTATATAATATCATTTACCGGTATATGTCTTCCATTTCAGCCATCCTTTGAAGTTTTTACACCTCAAAATCATAAAATGGCGAAATTGTGTCCCCGGCGAATAAGGGCACCCCACTCTAGACCAGTCAAGACATCATTGATGTACAGATGGACAGATAAATATATTTTCATTCACTGTTTTAAGTAAAAGTACATATATTTGTCAAGATTGGTGGGGAAGTGTTATTACTTTTAGAATTATTCCACACTTTTATAGGTTCACAGCAATCTATCATCTATTTATGCATGTAAATAAAATGTTTTCATCATATCTGATTGAAGACTAAATATAGTCTGCAAACCAAAACTATACTTCATTTATTTTTAGTAGAATTATTCGATGTTCTTATAAAATGATGGAGTAGGGCATTCTTGTCGACTGAAATACTGACCAATCTAGATGGTAACCCCTCTCTGTCCTACACCAACATTATTTTAGCAAATTATTAATGAACACTTACATTGTATTTAAATGAATTGACTTGCAGCTGGAAAATTGATTATAAAGAAGAATGAAAAGTTTAACATGTAAAAGAACAATGCTGAAATTTAAGAAGCCATAACCATACAACTGTTTTCATGGATCATTACTAAATTGTACATGCTTTATCTGTGACTGTTTGAAAAGAAGGATTTTAATACATTTTTTTTAAATTTAACAGCTGATAAAATATATATGAACAGTCTTTTAAGCAACCAAAATAAAACCAACACAAAAATGTTCAATATTTTGTTTTATTGATCACTCTCTTTGTTTACCTTTATTTCATTACTAAAGTTTTGAATTTCAACACTTGTCAATCAGTGAACTTTAATGTGACAGAATTATTGACACATACTGATGAAGGATCAACTTTCATATCTCCTTTTAGATTGTTCATTTGTTGAACCAGTGCAACATTTTATAAATTCCTAACTGAATCATATGAAAAACCTTTCGATATGTGGCGTAGTATCTGATTATGAACAAAATCAAACATTTCAATTAATTCAGTGGCTACAACATTGTTAAAAATATTCTGTGAATTTGGTTTGCATTACAATGACACTGATAAATGTAACAAGTCTAATTTGGAATGTGAACGATGAGAACCATTCTAGTTACAATTGAACCTCAAGAACATGTAATACCCACCAAATACCCACCAAAGTTGGGGGATATTATGAACCAATCTAAGCCCATCCTATGATTTTGTAGGATACTCAATTATGATTGTGACAGGTAAATGCCTAGACAATATTTATAGCACAATCACTACTTCTCAGGATAGAAATATCGAGCAGAAAGTTGTGAAAATCATTCAGATTTGTCAGTTCTGTGTGACATGGAATGTGACATCTGTGTGACATGGAATGTGACAAAGACTTTGAATTTGTCAGTTATATCTGATTACGAACAATGTTGACTCTGTCAGAGTGATAGGACTTTGACAATTACTAAAGCTGTCAGTACTGTGATAAGATAGGTGACAATTACTAAAGCTGTCAGTACTGTGATAAGATAGGTGACAATTACTAAAGCTGTCAGTACTGTGATAAGATAGGTGACAATTACTAAAGCTGTCAGTACTGTGATAAGATAGGAATTTGCCAATTTTGTATTGGCTTCATTGACAGTCAATACTGTAAACTTTGTAATCTGTAACTGTGACAATATAAATCCCATACCTCCTTGACACATTTAAATTTCCTATCTGTATCTGTTTGTGTTACAGAAAGGAGTGTAGAAAGGAGAAGAGTTTCACCTGTTATAATTACGTAACAGTGATGTCTTACAAAACAACCCACCTAAAAGCTCTAACTTTGTTTATGATAAGTTCTAATCAGTCTGTTTCTGCAGTTGTTTATTGATTGAGCATATCAAGTGCAGTGATGACAGTTGTATATTGAAATAGGTAATAGGTTTGAGCATAGACTTGTGGTTAAGGGGAAGTCATTTGCATATTATATGTAGTCAACAGAGTTTAAAAAACATTAGTCTTTCAAATTCAGCTGAGATAATAGCGAGTTGAACAAAAAATTATTTTTACAATTATTTATTTCATTATGGTACATTGTATCGATAGCAGCTTATTTTGATGGTTTTCTGAATGTGTATTTGATGATATTCAAAAATTACTTTAATAAGCTTTTTTGCTTTTGTTTGTTTTTTGAAATTTCTTAAGTTTAAGTTTGCTATATAAATGGTGTAAGGTGTAATTGTAACTGTGTCCATCTGACAGGAGTCATTTGACCTAAACCCTTATCCAGATCAACATTAAATTTTCAGGATAAGATCAAAGTTTTCATTTGAAATGGGAAAATGTAGTCAAATATCTATTCTTTAGAATCATTGTGCAACATGTCTTTGGCAGGCTTCACCTGACCATTACCTCATTTTCTGGTTCAATGATCAAAGTTATAGAAAGAACTTTGACTTTATGCTTACTTCGGATATATCACTATCATCTATCACATCAAATGCTTATGAAAAAACAACGATAAAACATTCACCTAATTTAGCAATAGTTAGAAGTCAGGAATGGATGGAATGGGAATGGGTGCCACTCACTGGTGCATTAGTTCTTTAAAGACAATTTGTCATTGGTGAGTATATACCATCCTTTTATCCTCATTCTAAACCTGACACTGAATTTAAACACTGTTAGTGATTTCCAGTCTGCTCATAGTTGAGTATTGACAATCTGGCTTTACTTAAATGATTTTGGGATACCAAAATAGGTCCTTTTGTTGGCTTATTCTTTTATCTGTATTCTAACTCTCAAAAGGAATCAATAATGTTATATAATGTTTGTACCTTACCTTGAATGTTTTTTAATCATCGAAAAAATCAAAGGAAACCAATTTATAATGAGCTATTGGGCTTTTCTCTTTTTATTCATTTAATTATGTAAAAACAAGATTATATTGCAATATTTATGTATGAGCTTGTTACATCAAACGCGTCTATGTTATAATGATTAAAAAAAATCCAAATTTAAAATCACATTTGAGTAATTAAAGTTTAGATTTATTTTGGTTATTGAATGATTCATTTGTTTATTTACTAAAAAGCAGGTTTATAAGTGTGATTGATGTTAAGGTTGTTGTCATATCTTACATGTGCATGCATGATATCTTGGAAATTCTACATTTTAACATGATCAGATTTTGTAGAATATGGCAAGAGAATTGGCTGATTTTATTTTCTGGAATTCTGCATATGGGGAAATATAAAGTATAATTGGGGCAGTTTTGGTATAGGTTTCTAGCAATGATTTGATTAGCCATACTCAATTGCTCAATTCTTATTTCTTTCCTTTACATTAAATATGACAAGTCAAGAGTTATAGCCCTTAGTTACATTTTATTTTTCAAGAACACAGTTCGCTTTCAAAATATTTTTGACAGTGACTCGATCCTTTTACATTTTGCATGAAGTAGTTAAAAAGGTTATCTTTTGTTAAGCATTTTTTGATTATTTCAAGTTTTTAAGATATAATCAGCTGAAAAAGTTATTGAAATATAAGAGGTAAAATAAAAAAAAAATCTTACGCTTTGTCTTGTTTTTAATATGTTCTTCCAGATATTGCAGGAATACTATATATGGTTAATTGATGCCAATTTATTTCTTTCTTTGAAAGTTGATAGTCAGTAGTTAAATGATTGAAGATCTTTACCAACTGAAGAGAAGACATTTCTATGTTTAACTCCTTAACTGACCTTTAAAAGTTTATGGTAGGCGAAGAATGTCAGAAATTGGTCTATTTTAGAAAAAAAAATTGAGGTAATTTATAGTTTGTTTTTTGTAAGTATTGTAAACTGATTATTTTATCAATAGTAAACCTTTTCTTAACAGTATAAGTTGATCAATTGATCTGGGTGATTTAATACTTGAATGAAGTATTATTGCTCGTACAAAAGCATAGTCTAAAAATGTATCGTGATTTGCTATGATTTTCTGTGAAGTAAGAATTATTTATAAAAGGAGATGTGGGGTATACGTCAATATGTTCATTGTATCATAAAATGAGGTTATAAAATACCACAGAAGTGTCAATTTCATTCTTTGTTTATATTTTTGTATTTATTAAATCGCATATACTGATTTTCTTTTCTCTTTCACATCTGTAAGTTTGGATTAATTTTAATTTATTTTTTTTTTTACTTTAGGACACAAGAACAATGAATTTAATAGTGACTACTGAACTGGGTTATACTTTGAAATCACTCACTGATTTGCACAACTTTTTTCTAGAAATGCCATATGCTATTTCATTTATCTTGTTTGATTTTCATTGAAACATGAATCCCAAATGTCATTTTCAAAATTAATATTGAGTAAATATTAATATCACAAATCTATCAGATCATCAATAGTCATGTAATTGGAGGGAATTTCACTCCAGTGACTAAATATTAATTCTCTTTAAACACAGACAGCTAAATATGATGTGGTCTTGTTGTGGTGGTTATATGGTAAACAATAGAGTCATTTTAGTCAGGTCATTGGCACTCGGCAACTAGTGCAATCATAAAACTTCTGAGGTAACAATTAGATAGTTCAAATAGACATCCACTTTTATTAGATATGGCTAGTTTTTTTCAGATTCTTTAATATAATTTATTCTTAGATTTTATTTTTACTCTTAATGTAGACTAAGTAGTTCTTTTAACCATAACCTTGAACTCACCCAAGAACCAGTAGCCATGACCTTGAACTTTCTTAAACCATTGTTACCTTGAACTGAAAATGGTTCATGAAGGAATAGCTAAATAAAAGTGATATAAACCTTTAATGTGTTTCTTTGTCTCAAAATATGCTATTTGATACAAAACATCAAGTTGAGTGCCCATCTTTTGCCCTTCATTTTATTTCACTGTTACTTGATACTGTAAAGGTGTAATTTCCATGAATTGCACTCTTTTATTTTGGGAAATAATTGGGGTATTATTACTGTAATTGTGGGATTTGAACTCTTACCTGGGCAGGAAAAAAAAATATGCTCATCATGAAAGAGTTATTTTAGGTTTTGATTTCCTAAATCATCTAAACTAAGCCTGAATTAGAATGTGCTTGCTTCATGGAAATACAAACTTCAGCATATCCCACAAATTACCAATCCTGTCAAACACAGTTGTGCAACAGAAGTCTGTATAAATTGATAAATTTCAGTCATAAAAAGCTGCTAATTATAACAGTATGGGTACTCCAAGTGTGTTTGACAGTTAAGATTGACAATATGATGAGTTACAATAATATAAGTACAAATAGAGAATTCAGTTAGATATAGAACTGCTATAAGAGACATTAGTTAAAGGGAGGACCATCTGCCTTTTATTGGCATGTAGAAAGATATAATTTCTGTTTTACAGCAGTGAATATGAATTAAGTGCAAAGTATTAGCATTAGACAATTTTATGTTTGGTTTTAGGAGGGGGGATAGGACCTTTATCGGGACTCCGGGATCGGGTGTTTTTAAGCTCGGGATTTCGGGATTGACCCTTTCGGGATCCGGGAATCCTTTTTTTCGGATTTCGGGACGTCGGGATTTACTTAATTTAAATTCGGGACCTCGGGATTTCGTTTTTTTAAGTCCGGGATTTCGGGATCAGGACCCCCCTATCCCCCCTCTTTTAGGCAGATTATTAATGTAATTGAGAGTTAGAAATATTCATTTACATTGAATTTTTATTAATGATGTTTTTTAATCTAAATGCAATCAAAATCTGTTTTGAGGAATTGAAGATGAAAACTGAATTATGCAGTGAAAGTTGATCAAAATTAGCATAAAAAGCATGTTTACAAAATATCCTTGATCAGAAGCATGCCAGATATTAAATGTAATGGTTTTATATGAAATTAAACAGCTTGAAAGCATTTTAATTCAATAAATAACTAGAAGTATTTGATAAGTGAAATCTTAGAGATTACGGATAATCATAAAGTCACGCAGGGGATGTCTCCAGAAAATGAAAGTCTTTAATTGATTTGTGTTTTTAAATTATTTTTATGCCCACCTTTGATAGTAGAGAGGCATTATGTTTTCTGGTCTGTGCGTCCTTTCGTGCGTCTATCCATCCGTTCATTTGTCCGTCTATCCTGCTTCAGGTTAAAGTTTTAGGTCAAGGTAGTTTTTGATGAAGTTGGAAGTCCAATCAACTTGAAACTTAGTACACATGTTTCCTATGATATGATCTTTCTAATTTTAATGCCAAATTAAAGTTTTACACCAATTTCACGGTCTAATGAACATAGAAAATGAGTAGTGCGAGTGTGGCATACGTGTACTAGGGACACTCTTGTTTTTTCCTGGAAGGGAGATATGAGATAAAAGGTAGGTGGGTGAGGAAGCAGTCATTAGGTTTTGCAACAATTTCCATAAAATTGATTAGCTGTAAGAATATTTATGTAAAGTAGAGTGGTTTTCTGCAATGAGAGTTTTCATGCTTAAGTGGAATTTCTCTCTTGTGACTAATGATTTTAATATTATCATTCTGTTAATTTATCTTACTGTACCAATACAAATCATTAATTTGCTAATATTACAGAACTATTTATTTTACACAAGTGGCATGTAATCTTTCTGGGTTAATTAATAAAGTATGATTAATGTGTAAGATTCTATAGAACCTCAGTGCTGCGTGTGATGTTCCTTCATGTTCCTTTATTATGAAAACTGTTGAACAATTTTATTTTCCTAGAAAAGTTGTATTTTTAAACTTTTAATGATTTCTTTAACAAAAGAAACTATTCACATACTTAAGATCTGTTAACCCTCTTTCTTGTTCAATTGGTCAGTTTTGTTTTATTAGTCGAATTTTCTTCTGTAAATGACGTCCAATTTTAAAAATTCGAAACCTGGGGAAAAAAGTTGTTATTTTCAGAATTGGGGATATGTTCCTTAATGCTTGCATCATGGTCTATATAAAATATTGGGCTGTTGACATTAGTTTTTCATCATGGTTGCCTTAAAGAGCTTCAGGTCGGTCAAAAAATGTACAGAGAAATGTAATATTATAAATATATAAACTTCATTGAGTTTATTTCATTTTTGAACAAAAATTTGTTCAGTCATAAACTAGAGGCAAATGTAGATTTCTTTATTTCATTGTACCTGTTCAAAACACAAAAGTGGTTTTTTTTTCAATAAAAGTTGATTATAAACATGAACAATTTTTTATCTACCAAAACCCAGTAAAAGACACTGAATGGAAGCAGCTTTCAGTCACAGCCTTCAATAATGAGCAAAATTAATACCAAAAAGTAAGCTATAAAGGTCCAGGCATAATTAAAGGTGAAATCGAAAACAGCTAATGGTCTTTTTGAATTTATATTCATTTTCATGTTATTTAAATGTTTATTTTTTTATTGCTAAATTAAGTTTCTAAGAGTATAAAATCTTTTACTTATTTTATTCAGCAATTTGATGCAGAGCTACATAAATGTCATTTTATTTGTCCATTGGTTATTCATATTGGGGTTGCTGTCTTATGCCCCACATTTTCTTAAAATTATACAATAATCGGGTGCTATAGACACTGTAGTATTCAACAATGGCTTTTGTCACTACTTCAATAACACAGAGAAAAAATGTGAATGGCATTGATCTATTGAATGTATATCAGAAAGTTACTATGTTCATGTTTAGGTTGATTATACTTGTCATGTAGACAGGATCATTGTACTATGACTACTACATCTGTTACAGGACAAACTTACAGATTCAATGATAACAGAATTAATAATTTCTTGTACCCTTTTGGTTTTGAACTGTCTTTATGTTTTAAAGCAGACTGCAGTTGTTTGGTCATACTCTTCTTGGGAATTGGTTTTAGGTTCAGACTAGTCATGATTATCAATGCTGTAAAATTGATTTATGTCAAAATTTTCATTTGAGGCCATTTTATAAGCTAAGGTTGGTATTTTATTTTTTTGTGTTTAAAGAATTTTGTTTATATAAAGTTTGTGATAAACTATGATAATGGTAAACCCAACCTAAATGTCAGGTTTGGACTTAAATTCACACAACTGGTCAAGAATGCAATTTTTCTGACTTGTTTGGACAATATGACTATATTGGAAGCAATCAGTTCCTCACAGTGAATTGCAACACAATCAATTGAAAAAAAACAACCATTTTGAGGTTTAAATATGGTCTACAAATAGTAAATTTGTGCAGTGTCTTTAAAGACTGTTAGAATGGAAATAAATTTACTAGAGACTGCTTTAGATTCATCATTGAGTACCAAATGTTTTTGGTAGATAAAGATATGTATAAACAGTATATCACTGAACGGATTTAGTTTTTTTAAATTTTGGACATCTTGACCTACATATTCACCCTAAAGGATCTTTAACTACCATGCCATTAAAAAATCTGTCAAAGGAAAGAGTCAAATTAATAGGTGGTTAACCCTTTCCTCCATAATGACGCCTTTTGACGCCACCCCCTTTACTCCATAATGACGCCTGTGTAGTACCTCAGTTTTAACACTTTGACTACGAAATGTCTGCATTAGACTTAATAGAATTTAAATCCAATATGAAAAGGATATTCATAAGAGTATCTGACTTAAATTTATTTGATGAAATATTTGTTTTTCGCAATGCGTTAATACTTTAAAAGCAGATTTCAGCATATTATTTTAAAATCCTATGCGAATCAAGTATGCAAAAAAACAAATTCTATTGAGGAAAGGGGGAAAAGTTAAAATACAATAATGCACAAACAGAAAAATTGAGATTGACAAAGATGCTAACTCTTACAATAAGGGGTTGGGGGTATTTAGGAGATCATCAGAGCACTAGACACATTTCAATGATTTTGAGCTGAATACATATATGTTATATTGTTGTAACATGACAATACTACCAACAAGTAAGAATGATGAAACACTTTCAGTACAGCATTCAACAATGGCAAAGTTGTGAAGTTGTGTTATGTATAACATGCAATCTCAGTTTATACTGTATATCACAGAGCTCCTGAGACATAATGTAACTTTATCTTTTTAAAGGGAATTGGCCATTAACTTGTGCTTACTGAAGTCAACCTAAACTAAAGATAAGTTCACACTTACTGCAGTATATATGTTAGTTCAGTCCATATGTACTCCTTCTGAATCCTTGTTAATGGAAGCAGGTTGACATTTGTAATGGGGAAACTTTCATTAGGAGGAACTATCCACTTATATTATAACTGATTTGCTATTGTTTGTCACAATTTGACTTGTGGGAATACAGTAATTTAATTTTTCAAAATAAATTAGAAAGTCTGTGTCATTATGGTACATTTTTATGTACCGTATACACAAGTGTATGTTATCACGTTTAGAAATCTATTTATTACTTTAAATATTTAATTTCAAAGAGCCATTGTTTGATTTCGAAATTTTTTTATAAGGTAGTCAGAATTTGACTGAAGCAAAGGATTCAAAAGTCATCGTGAAATAATATAAAGATTGTTATTAAAAAAAGTAGAATTTCATTTTTTAATTAACTGAAATGAATCCAAAGGACTGGGGACTTTATGCTTACCCCTATACACTTATATTAACCTTCCCCCTTTTTGCCATGATAAATTAAGTGTATAAATACAGCTTTTAAGTTTCAACATAACATTATATTTATAATTGATTAGACGTACATTAAAGTATAATATACCGCAATTAAACAATTATTTTTCTGTTATGCATTGTCAATATAATAGCATTTCTCTCTATTCAGAAATATATTTCCAGAGGGAATAAAGTAATACTTGTACAATCAGTTAATAAATAAAAACACTGAAATAAGAAATTGAATGAAAAAACTAAAAATTATTTAAGATACGTAGTTTCAAATTTTAGGTTTTTCAGAAAAAATACTCTTTATAAGTAAAAAGACAAGTAACTTACCTTTAAATTTATTCACATGTTATGAAAAAGAAATCTTTGTGAATACAAATAATTGTTTGTTCTTGAGCACAGCTGATATTTTTTAAACTCCAGAGGTATGTTGTGTGGAAAATTATTATTTATAATCAATTAATGCACTTATTTGTGAAAGCTAGTCTTAATTATGTAAAGCTCAGGTGAAAAAGCCTTGATTATATGAGGAGGAAGAGGGGGTGTTTTCTTTACACTATAGGTCTGCCTCCAATTGTCAATGATTAGACGAAAAGTGATCATTATAATATTGGTGATTATCTATCTCTCACAGCAGGTTAAGATGACATCAGAGAGCTATTACCATCAATTGTTAAGTTTTCTATTGGATAAGGTGTAATCAGGAGTAGAATTGTTCAAATCAGTTTTTGTTATAGTTATAAGTTGTGCTGTGTTTTTTCTATTATTTGAAAAATTAATGAGATAATAAGGACAAATTGGTGAATTCTTGTTTGTTCAGATTGATCTTTTGATCTATTGATTTTCTGTGTTCAGGAAGAAGAGTTAAGGGCTTGAAATTTGTAGGATAATTACTGTAAATTTGTTTCATTGTTTTGTGGTCAATTAAATAAGCAGTGTTAGTCGATGCTCTGAACTTGTGCAGGAAGTAAACATGACTTCAGTGTACTATAACTATAATCCTTCTTTTACTTTTGAGAGTACATTTATTTAGGTGTTTTATTCTTTATTTATTTATGGAAAAGCACCTTTATATCCTTTACTAAAATAAGTAAGAAGATGATATCCCTTTTCTTTCATCTTTAGTACAATTAAACTCTCCAGACTTGTTGATTTTCTATATATTATTTACTTAATTTGAGTTCTTCATTGATCAAAATTCAATTATATCCTCTGATTTTGCTATTGTTATATCAGGATAAAAGTGTCTGATGATGTCTCATCATAACGGATCATTGAAAAATGTTTTGCCGACATATCATCCTAAGAAAAACTGATTTCATCATCGATTGACTCTTTCATCCAATATTTTTCAAACCTTTAGCTTTTAAACTTAAATATTTAAATATATGAATACGAAATAGCCTGCACTTTTTCAAATGTGCTTATATCAAATATTGCTTATATCAAATGTGCTTATATCAAATATTGGTTTTACAGCTTCAAGGCTGCTCTCCAACACCGCCAATAGGTGTCTCTCTCTCCCGTTGAGTAAAAGCCAGAATTGGTATCTTCAACGTATACATACAGATACAGATACAGAAATGAAATGTTAAATAGGTGAAAAATTTGATGTTTCGAGTGAAGATTTTTTTTTTCACTTTATGTAGTGGTGACATATGTACTATGAATTTGACTTCTAATATAAATATTTGAAAAACAGAATTCGATCATGTTTAAAGGGTGAGCCTTTTAATTAAGCTTGAGATACTCGCTGGTTTACACTTAATAAAGTATTTATTTGTTCAGACTATCTTCTTTTTCTATTGCTTGAAGCACTGGTTAACATTTTAATGGGGAAACACTTCCGCATTATTACTGTTAACCCTTTATTATTTTCTTTAAGCAGTTCTACAAACTACCATTTACTGAGAATGGTTGCAAAAAAAAAACCCATATATTATTTACTGTGAACTGTTACAAAATGATCCCCATAATTATTTACTGGGGGCATTATGATTTAAATGGAATCATTTCATGAGTACCCCATTATTAACTTTCTTTAACACAAAAGAACTTAGCAGGAGAAATTTTGACATAGTTTTACAGCATTGATATTTATAAGTAAACGGTACAGGAGTAATAAATACATAGTTAATTATATAACTGGTTTATCATGGGTTGTTGAACTCCAAAGGTAACTGTTACAGAAAGATGAATAATAATGTTTTGATCCATTTATTTATATATTTACATGGAATTGATGAACTGAAAAACTGAATTTTTAGAAATTAATTTACTTTTTTTTTGTTATTGCGAATAATGTGACTTGCATCAGATGACATTATGTAATATATTCATTTTTATTCCAATAATATGTATTTTAGTAGAAAACACTTCCGTCATATCAGTCTTCCAAGTTCAATCATCGTTTGATAACTTTAAAGTTATTAGATAAAAAAAAATAATTATGAAAACATTTGTCCTTTGAGTCTTGACACTCACTGAGAAGGCACTTCTTTTAGGAGGCAGAAATTGGTTAATATCATAGGAGGCTTTAAAGACATTCAGTGACACAGCTAAAAAATAGACAAAGATCCATATTAAAATGTACTACAGCGAGTACTTGAAGTTCACAATTATTGTTTACTGTTTACTTATTTGGTAGATTTTTCTTCTTAATTTATAGTACTTATCTACATGTAGTGGTCACTTGACTAGGTCATTTTTTGGTTCTCAGATTATTGTGACAGTACTTGATAGAATTATGTGGTCACTTAACCCAGGCTAATGGGAATCAGTGGTCATTTAACCTAGGCCGATGGGAATCAGTGGTCACTTGTAGCATTTTTGAATGTCACAGTTGTTGTTAATTAAATTGAGATGATACTTAAAGAAAGATTAGCTTCATTATATGAATATGACGACTTTTTTGAAACTGGATGACGTAAATGAAATCAGAAATCGTTCACACTGAATATAAATATCAAATTATTTACATGAATTTTTTAGCTGTATCATTGACTGTGTCCACAGTCTACTTAGTGACCCTAGCCTATTTATTGTTGTCTGTTGTATATATCCTGATCGATATATTTGAAGTTACCACTAAATAAAAACTGATTTGTCTATATACAATGGAACAATGGAGAAAACAGGTTGCGATGGGGAGAGGGGAGGGATTTTGGCATAAAATTGTAAATAAAACTGCTAATTAAAAATAGGAAGATGACTTGTAATTGATTGCCAATGAGAAATGAGACAACTCTCCAGAGACCACATGACACAGAAATTAACAACTAAAGGTCACTACATGTTCTTTAACAACGAGTAAAACCATACGACATAGTCAGCTAAGAAAGGCCCAGAAATGACTACATATTTACCATTTAACAATAACATCTTTTTTCTGTGAAACCTCAGGTTACATCCCCTGAGAGGTGTTTATATCATTTTCAACGAATAATACGGTGATAGCGCTGAATAAGGGTATATTAAAACATGGTTATATTGGAAATGTATTTTGATACCCTGAAAGTCAAAACATCAGGGAAATTTTTTATTGAAATCTTTTTATTTTCATCAAATTTATTTGCATTGAACGTATTTGTTGATAGCATAGTAAACTGAGTTGTACAACTGATCAAAAGACCTGTGAAATCTCTGAAGAGTTTGGAAGTACTTTTTCCTTAACTACTTAATTATTGTAAACTGTGAAATATAATAATATATTATCTAACTAACTGTATCCTAAATCAGGCCAATGTACTTTACAAAATACTTATTTGTACCAAAACAATCTTGTTTATTCATAATATTGACTAGTTAAATATCCTGTCCATTGGTCTCTTGTGGATTGTTGTCTCATTGGCAATCATATTTCCTTATTAGGTCTTTCCACTTTTCGTGGAAAGACCTTTTGTTTTTCTTCTGATTTTTTTTTTTTTTTTTTTTTTTTTTTCTTCTGCCGTCTGAGATGCTTTTTTGTCTTACAACATATAGAATGGATTTTTTGGCCAATGATGTTGTACAGTAATGGGGGTTTCGAAACTCACCCTGTGTGACCGAACACTTATTCTTATAGGAGTTATCTCCCTGCGTCCCCTTTTTCTTGTTATCGCTATATCTCTAAAACCGTAAAAGATTTTAGCAAACTGTTTTCACCAAATTGGTCGTCTACTCTTGAGAATGATTTGAATTATTTTGACTTTAGTGATCGGAAGACATCTTAAGGGAGTTATTTCCCTTTGAAAATTTAAGATAGGCGATTTGTTGGATCAATTCATACGTTATAAGTCGTAGAGGCCTACAGTCTTTTGATATGAAGTCCTTGGTCCATTTGAAGGAAAATGAGGTCAAGGTCAAAGGTCAAGGTCATGTTCTAAATTTTGAATTTTGCGTGTTGTCGTTATACCACAGAAACTGTGACAGTAAATGATATGATGTGTTTGCTAAATAACTGTTTACAATAAGGCGCAACTTCAACCTATTTCAGTCAAAGTGTTTTGGTTAACCCTTATAGGAGTTTTCTCCACAACCATACAAGTGATTGACCTCCGGTCTTCCGTTTTGTGTTCACTGACCTATGACCTTGAAATTGAGATCAAGGTCAAAGGTCAAGGTCATGTTGAATTTTGCTTGTTATCGTTATTCAAAAGAAACTGTTACAGTAAATGATATGATTTGTTTGCCAAATTGCTGTTTACAAAAAGGCGCAACTTCAATCTATTTCAGTCGAAGTGTTTTGGTTAACCCTTATAGGAGTTTTCTCCCCTTATGTATTTGAAATCAGTATTTCTTCACAACCATACAAATGATTGACCTGGGGTCTTTTGATTTGAGATCCCTGACCTATGACCTTGAAATTGAGGTCAAGGTCAAAGGTCAATTTGACATTCTAGATTTTGACCTTTGCTAAAAATAATTTCAAGTCTTCTGCATATATATACCTATTAGTCTTATTTTTTATATCAATTTGAAGAACCAAATAACATCAACAAGGAGTGACATTTTCTAACATCGTTTTTTAAATTTCATTCTTATTATCCTTGTTCTCTGAAGAATTGGTTTTTAATTTTTGTAAGGTGTTTTTAGTACAATATATTTGCTTTTCTCCAGAAATAGCTCTTTTTCAGATGTAATTAAGTGGACCAAGTAATCATCATGAAATAGGTCGGAACCTGAATTTTATTACTCTGGGACAGTGCACGACAGTCCCAAGTAAATGTATATGACCCTCCAGAAAAAAAAAAATGAAATCTGGTTTTGAATAAATTGTTCAAAGATTGATTGATTGATTTTTAAAGCAAATTCTGCACATAATGGGTTCTGATTTTGCGAGAACACATTTTGACAAATGTCAAATTATTTTTCTGGAGGTTAATATACATTTACTTGGGACTGTCGTGCACTGTCTAATAGTACTTAAATTATGGTTCCACACCAATTAGTCAGGCAAAGAAACCCATCATATAGATTAAAGTCAATGATTAAAACAATATTACTACATACATGTGTATTCACATGTAAAACACCCAAATATATTTGTTTACTCAGGATATTATGAGGTCCATTTAAAATTAGAAAGTCAAAGGACCTGCTGTCTTTAATCACCAGGATTAACCACCAAGCACGTAAAAAGAATAACCTTTCCAATTTAGGGACCCAACTTTCCAAAATATGAAAGGATACACAGAAGCAATTGATATAGGCATGTTCTGTTAGATGTGGTGCCCAAGATCTAGTAGCCTGTGGTTTACTAAGGGGTCCCACTAATCTTTTCCCCTGCCTAGAGTTATTAGTATACTGAACTTCCTGGTGTGGTATGAATATTCCTATTCCTAAAAACATCCTACCCTATATCCAGGCGCGGATCCAGAGGGGGGGGTCCGGGGGTTGGAACCCCCCCTTTTTTTGGACGATCAATGCATTTGAATGGGGACATGTAGTTGGAACCCCCCCTTTGTCCTGGGTTAGGAACCCCCACCTTTTTAAAATGGCTGGATCCGCCCCTGATATCCTCCTTAATTTACCAAGAGTTATAATAAATACCAGATTTATCTGAGCATCAGAAGTCACAGGTAATAATAAACTCATCCAAAGATTTAATATGAGTTTTTAACCCTGCAACAACTGTTTCTAGGATAAGTAGATTAGGTGGAAACTAATTCCGTAGGTCAATGCTTTATTCTCAATGTATAACCTGTTTTGATCCCAATTTGTTAAAAAGAGAATCAGATATTTGTATTGAATCTGTCAAATTACTAATATCAAGTATATAGATTAATCAATTTACCATATGCTATCATAGTTTTATATGACAGTTGTTATGATAATTTTAATAACTGCATGAAATTGTTTCTTACATGAACTGATTGATAAGTTTTCAATCTGTACATGTTCAGTTACACAACAAATGTTTTGTTAATTAATGCTCAAAGGTTCACCTAATTCCAAAATATGAAGAAATGGCAAACTTTGTCTTATCTTAAAAGTCTTGTTCTGTCTGTACTACTTTTGTCACTTTGATTACAGAAAGAAAAAAGTCAGTCCATGCATGGCTTTGAAAGAAAAACAAAACCCTCGTTAAGTTTCTGTAAAAAACTGAAAAACTTGGGTCTACTGTCTTCTAACTTTATATAGTACTCTGGAGATTATAATCTATGCTCAAGACGAACTTGGGCCTACTGTCTTCTAACTTTATATAGTACTCTGGAGATTATAATCTATGCTCAAGACGAACTTGGGCCTACTGTCTTCTAACTTTATATAGTACTCTGGAGATTATAATCTATGCTCAAGACGACTGAGGCTCTTGAGTTCAATAATCATACTCCAAATTTTGATGACCGCACAGCTTAAATTAACTAATTGATGGATGGTACAAATGGTACGAACATTTTTTTTTTATCATAAGCATCTGAATATATATATATATTTATTTACAGGAAAAATTATCTTGTGGATCTACTGCTATCCCCATGTCCAAAATTGCCCTTAATGATCGTAAACCATTATATGTCAGAGCAATGTCAGATTACAAATCAACAAACATTGATTGTTCTGTGTTAAAACTAATCTATTGGTCTGAGTTTCTGTACCAACTACCTAAGGAATTTGAACATCTCTATATGATGAGGGTGTCTTTTAAGTGCAACGTATGTCCATCGTATTAATATTGTGTACCTTCCCACTCTCTTTTACAATAAACAATGTTTTTAAATCCCTTGAGGTCGTAGACATTACTGCCAAACCTTATTATTATTTAGTTGATACTTCACTAACTATATTTGCCATCGATCAGATTTTCCTTAACAGTCAAATAATTTCGTATATTGTCAGTTTATTTGAGTTTGAGTGTTCTATAATTGATAATTAATGAAATAAACATTGACAATTTGGTTAATCAAGTACATGTATCGTTTCTGTCAAACCTAATTATTTCATTATTTCTAATGCCTACAGATTTTTTTTAAGAGGAATGATCGCTTTTTCAAGATTAAAGAATCAAACTTGTCGTTGACATTCCGATGCAACCACTGAAGTGAAAGTCCTGTAAATATCTGTAATGGATAAATTCAATTTTAAAGGCTTCAAAGATATGAAATGGAAAAAGTACCAAGTTACTAAAAGGTTAGAAATAAGATTATGCATAGAATAACAATCTAGGAGTTGATGACTCTAAGTATTTATTACATCAAATGTATTTAATTAAATTCTGATACTTTTCTGTTGTTTCCAATTTCAAGTTCACACAAGGCTGACAAACATTAATGATATACTATGTAGAATGGCCATAGTCAGTTTTCACCATGTTTACTGACCTTGACTTTTAATGTTAGAACTAAGCTACATGTATTTTTACCATGAAGAAGCATGTTACTAATTTTGATTCTGAATACTTTAACGTTGGACTCTTTGTTGTCTGTTATATTTTTCTGTTTTTTTGGTCCCTTCCGTTTGACCTTGACCTCTGACATACATAACCAAAATTGATACACAGTGAACTCCAAATGTATCACATAAGGAATGCATAAGAAGATAATTCAACCTTTGTCAAATTTGGAATGATTATGTCAGAGGTCAATAGTCAAGGTCACATGATATATTTTTATACCTAACATATTTTAATTGTTGCAGAAGTACATGTATATTGAGTTTTACTTGGACATAAAACATAAACATTTAAGTTATGTAATTATTGTGGCCTTTAAAAAATGTAAAGGTTAAAATAAAACCTCTATATAAAAGTCATTTATAACTCTTTCATTTAAGTGACTTTAACATACATGTCTGACTGTAATTAAAACACATTTGGTCTGGGAACTTTTCTTGTTTCTGACTACAGTTTTCTTCAGTAAACAAGTTATGAAATAGAAAGTTATTGAATTATATATATTGTCTGCAACTTGTATGACTGACTGCAGTTCTATCTGGGAAAGAAACCCTTGTACAAATTCTAGACCTTGAATTAACAATATTAAAGTACAAATAAGGGTTACTTGACATAGTTCTCTTAATATTGAAAACTTACATGTAACTTTGCTTTAAAATTATGCAAAGTGCTTGTCTTTTAATAAGGAATAAGAAGATAGATATGATTGCAATGAGACAACAATTCCCAAAGAGTCCAATGATATAGAGGTAAGCATCTAAGGTCATCATGTACAGCCTTCAGACAATGACCAAACTCATACCTATAATAGCGATAAAAGGCCCTTGCATGAAAAATGTTAAACAAGAAAACCAACAGCCAAATAAGAAAATAATTTATGGTTGCTAGGTGACATTTTAAAAAATATAACATACACGATTGAGCTATTAAAAGCAAGCCCTGTCTTTTTGGTCCTCAATTTAAAACACAAATGTGAAGTCATGCACTTATGTAATAATATGCACCAAGATCATTTTCTTATAAACTCTTAGTTTAAAATACTTAGGTCTTTAAGAACAGTTCTTGAACATTTTAAGAACACTGTTCTTAAATTCCTTGCAGGGGTTGCAGATTATGAAAGTGCTTATAAATGAACAAAAAAATATTAAATCGTTTTAATCATTTTCAAGTTGATATTAAATAAAAGGGAGAAACCTTCAAAATGTTGAAACAATTAATTTCAATTTATTTCAAAATTCTATACTTAAATTAAATATTATAAGAAGTTGGCTAATAATTGAGCTGATGTGTACATGTATTTCAATCAAAGCATTAAACACAATCATTAAAAATTAAGTTAAATTTGATTGAAAGTTTTGATATCCTACCAGACAAACAGTATTATCAATCAAATGTATTCATAATAGTAGGCTGTATCATTGAGTTTGCTGCTTATAGGCTCACAATAGGTTCATTATGTAATGGCTAATGAGTTCTGTAAGGTAATATGCCAGTGGTGGATCCAGAACTTTTTATAAGGGGGGCCGCTGACTGACCTAAGGGGGGCCCGCTCCAATCATGCTTCAGTGATTCCCTATATAATCAACCAAATTTTTCTCACAAAAGGGGGCCCCCCTGGATCCGCCTATGTATGCTGCTTTGGAAATATTTTGATTATACATTTAGTTTCTTTAAATTATTTGTATAAAAAGGTTATACTGGCATTTCTTAAAAGTGCACCATATTTTTAATTTTGCTGTGAATTGCTTTGTTGGACTCATGGAGGAAAAAAAAATATTTTGATTTTGAAAGTTGTGCAATTACTAAACATAGTTTTTAGTGAAAGTATTGTTGAAGGCACTTAGAGATCTATAGTTGCCCAACTTCAAATGTTGTACTTTTGTTTGTCTTATGCAGTTAAGTGCATTAGAACAATTTCCTGGCAATCACTGTTATTGATTGATAAGTCTATCAGGGCTTTCAAATGTGAGTGGTTAGTGACATATTTTGACATGCTACCTCTCCCACTGCTGCCTTCTTTAAAATGATATTTATATTCAAAACTTGGCAGCTTGAAACTTCTACTTTTAGTTCATTCAATGTTAGAAGTCCACAGTAATCAGTGAACCAGGCTGCTAACATCAATTTTCATATATTGATACATTAAGTGGACATTATTTTGCAAAAAAACTTAAACCAAGCTAGAACTTTCACTTTAAGTGTCCAGGTCATATTTCTGAAACCCAATTAATGTAAAAGACTCTATGAATTTATCATGTATCGTTAAGAAGTAACAGCAAAGGTCAACATCTAGAACGTCAAATTTAACTTTGACCTAGCTTGACTTCATAACAAGGACACAAAATCAAAAGACCCTAGGTCTTTCATTAAAAATGGTTAATATCACCATACATATTTTTATACGACCGCAAAATTTGAAAAAATTTTCGTCGTATATTGCTATCACGTTGGCGTCGTCGGCGTCGTCCGAATACTTTTAGTTTTCGCACTCTAACTTTAGTAAAAGTGAATGGAAATCTATGAAATTTTAACACAAGGTTTATGACCACAAAAGGAAGGTTGGTATTGATTTTGGGAGTTTTGGTCCCAACATTTTAGGAATTATGGGCCAAAAAGGGCCCAAATAAGCATTTTCTTGGTTTTCGCACTATAACTTTAGTTTAAGTTAATAGAAATCTATGAAATTTTGACACAAGGTTTATGACCACAAAAGAACGGTTGGGATTGATTTTAGGAGTTTTGGTTTCAACAGTTTAGGAATTAGGGGCCAAAAAAGGGCCCAAATAAGCATTATTCTTGGTTTTCGCACAATAACTTTAGTTTAAGTAAATAGAAATCAATGAAATTTAAACACAATGTTAATGACTACAAAAGGAAGGTTGGTATTGATTTTGGGAGTTTAGGTCCCAACAGTTTAGGAATTAGGGGCCAAAAAGGGACCCAAATAAGCATTTTTCTTGGTTTTTGCACCATAACGTTAGTATAAGTAAATAGAAATCTATGAAATTTAAACACAAGGTTTATGACCATAAAAGGAAGGTTGGTATTGATTTTGGGAGTTTTGGTCCCAACAGAATAAGGGGCCCAAAGGGTCCAAAATTAAACTTTGTTTGATTTCATCAAATTGAATAATTGGGGTTCTTTGATATGCCGAATCTAACTGTCATGACTATGTATGTAGATTCTTAACTTTTGGTCCCGTTTTCAAATTGGTCTACATTAAGGTCCAAAGGGTCCAAAATTAAACTTAGTTTGATTTTGACAAAAAATGAATCAGTTAGGTTCTTTGATATGCTGAATCTAAAAATGTACTTAGATTCTTGATTATTGGCCCAGTTTTCAAGTTGGTCCAAATCGGGTTCCAAAATTAAACTTTGTTTGATTTCATCAAAAATTGAATAAATGGGGTTCTTTGATATACCAAATCTAACTGTGTATGTAGATTCTTCATTTTTGGTCCTGTTTTCAAATTGGTCTACACTAAAGTCCAAAGTGTCCAAAATTAAACTTAGTCTGATTTTAACAAAAATTGAAATCTTGGGGTTCTTTGATATGCTGAATCCAAAAATGTACTTAGATTTTTTATTATGGGCCCAGTTTTCAAGTTGGTCCAAATCAGGATCTAAAATTATTACATTAAGTATTGTGCAATAGCAAGTCTTTTCAATTGCACAGTATTGCGCAATGGCAAGAAATATCTAATTGCACAATATTGTGAAATAGCAAAATTTTTTTTTAATTAGAGTTATCTTTCTTTGTCCAGAATAGTAAGCAAGAAATATCTAATTGCAAAATATTAGTTATCTTTGAAATTTCATAAATAAAAAAGAAAATTTCTTCAAACATTTTTTGAGAGGATTAATATTCAACAGCATAGTGAATTGCTCTAAGAGAAAACAAAAATTTTAAGTTCATTAGAACACATTCATTCTGTGTCAGAAACCTATGCTGTGTCAACTATTTAATCACAATCCAAATTTAGAGCTGAATCCAGCTTGAATGTTGTGTCCATACTTGCCCCAACCGTTCAGGGTTCAACCTCTGCGGTCGTATAAAGCTACACCCTGCGGAGCATCTGGTTTAAATATAATGGAGAAACAGGGTCAAGTTATGTAATTATTGAATGTAGAAATGATAAGCTGGTTTGAACATTTAGGCTTCATATGCTTTTGGTATGTTTCTGTAAAAATCTTTATACAACAGGTCATTTCCTAGAACTTGATCAAAATATCAATTTAAATGAAATAGAAAAAAAGGATTTAACTGAGAGACTTGGATGATTTGCTAGGATGAGAAGCAATGTTCTGAAATAGTTTTTACAATGTATTTCAATATTGATGAATCTTATAAATGTTCCTGATTATTAGTAATAGTAATAAGTAGTTGAGCAATAAACTTGCCTAAATGATTGATTGTATGTTGGTTGTTAAATGTTCAGAGGAAAATATTTCATGCGTTAATGATGCATTTGTGCTGATTTAAGAGACTTCTAATAATTCATTGCACCATTGAATTAATACTAATATTTGACTTGTTGTTTCGTCTTTTTTTAAATACTTTTTTTTCATGTTCATTTATGCTATCGTATATACTGTGGTCAAAATGAAGAATTTGGCAATGACAAGTATACATATTGATTTGTATGTGTAAACCTGACATCTTGGTATTCTTTTGCAATGTCAGCTTTCAAAATTTGCACTTTTATCTTGAAAAAGCAAATATTCCACTTAAAAATTATCAATAATCATAAATATAATTTTGATGGTTAAAAACAGCTGGTTATATGCTCTTATAACACATTTCTTTGATGTTTTAACACTTCCTTGTCAATAAATATAAATATTGAAAGATTTATGGTATGCACATTTTAATTTAGGAAAAGGATGCAGCTTTTCAAATATGTTACAAAAAAATCAGGTCATTTTTAATTAAATCTACACAATAAGTTTTACAAGATATGAGTAAGACATGTAAACCTAACCCAAAAGATTACTCTGTATCTGAGTCAACCAATCTTTGTTCTTACTTCATTATTTCTGCTTTAAGCAAGGAGCAGCAAATTCCTTTTTTAAATTCTTTCGTTTTATCCAGCACAGGGGTTTCAAACCCACAACCTCCCCCACTAGAGGGGAACACTCTTTCACAAAACCATGTTTAAATGCTAACCATCCTATAATCAAATTTTAAATGTACATGTAATAATATATTGCACATTAAGTTTGAATTGGTTAAAACAGTAAACCTAATGCCTTATGTTAATTGAAATGAAAACAAGAATAATGAGTTTATTGAGCTTTGTTTATGTTCATAATGTTGGCACCCTAAAGTGTTACATCACACCCAGTGTTACTCTATGGCACTCAATCTATTTCATATTTACAATGAGTGGTTCAATAACCTCAGGCAGATAAGCTCTGCTTTGATAGAACTGTCACAGAAAACTTTAATTAACAAAAGTGGGTAAAATAAGCTGAAACTGGTTCAGGTATGGAGCAAAAAACAAAAAACAAAAAACATTATATAAGTGGTTAGGAAGGTGACAAACAGTGAGGGAAATATTACCAGTGTGGGATGATGATTAGTAGAAGATGCATGTAGATGGTTGGTTTTTTATATGACCGCAAAAATTGAAAATTTTTAGGTCGTATATTGGTTAAAGTTGGCGTCGTTGTCATCGTCCGAAGACATTTGGTTTTTGCACTGTAACTTTAGTAAAAGTAAATAGAAAATTATGAAATTTAAACACAAGGTTTATGACCATAAAAGGAAGGTTGGGATTGATTTTGGGTGTTTTGGTCCCAACAGTTTAGGAATTAATCTTGATTTTAACAAAAATTGAATTCTTGGGGTTCTTTGATATGCTGAATCTAAACATGTACTTAGATTTTTGATTATGGGCCCAGTTTTCAAGTTGGTCCAAATCGTGGTCCAAAATTATTATATTAAGTATTGTGCAATAGCAAGAAATTTTCATTGCACAGTATTGCACAATAGCAAGAAATCTTCAATTGCACAGTATTGTGCAATAGCAAGAAATCTTCAATTGCACAGTATTGCACAATAGCAAGAAATATCTAATTGCACAATATTGCACAATAGCAAGAAATTTTCAATTGCACAGTTTTGTGCAATAGCAATAAACATTCAATTGCACAGTATTGTCCCGTTTTCAAATTGGTCTACATTAAGGTCCAAAGGATAAAAAATTAAACTTTGTTTGATTTCAACAAAAATTGAATATTTGGGCCCAGTTATCAAATTGATCCACATTGAGGTCTAAAGGGTCTAAAATTGAACATTATTTGATTTCATCAAAAATTGAACTCTTTGGGTTCTATGATATGCTGAATCTAACCATGTATTTAGATTTGGGATATTGGACCATAATGGGTAAATGTCCAATTTTAAAATTTTTAAGTTTTTAAGTAAGTTCTTAGACCACATTCATTCTGTGTCAGAAATCTATGTTGCGTTAACTATTTAATCACAATCCAAATTCAGAGCTGTAAATGTTGTGTCCATACTTGCCCCAACTATTCAGGGTTCGACCTCTGTGGTGGTATAAAGCTGTGCCCTGCGGAGCATCTGGTTTTAATCTCATATCATAGAAACTGATACTCTTCTCATATTTTTGCAAAACAATCTTTTTTTAAACAGAAATCATGAGACAGTTGTGTTGTGTAACTAAATCACTTTTTATAGCGCTTTTCAAGTTTAAATGTTAGCTTTACTATAAATGCAACAATTTGTTTTCCATAAAGAACAAAATTATTTATATGATCTATTTTTGTTATTCTGTGACCCCTAATTGATAAAAGGAGTATATGGGAATACATGAAGCAAAGATACCAACCTTAAAACACAAAAAAAATACACAAGTCATGATCATTTATGGGACCCAGGTCATCTATGGCCATCAAGTGTATTTATTAAATGTCAAGCTTATAATCCCCAAGTCTAGTTCAGTGCAAATCTTTAATTTGTTTTCTGTTTTCAAGTGGTTCAGATGAGTACAGGTAATAAAACTTTAATTCCTTGTGCACTAACCAGGTGTCTAAAACAATTGTGATTCCTTTTATCCCTTTGCCTTTATGTTGAGAACTAAATCTTAAGTATTGAGACAAAACTTTTATTTTCAATACCCTCATGGAAATGGTTGTTTTTACATCCAGCACCAAATTTAATATTTAGGTTGAGAACATGTCAATGCAAAATGAATATCCACCCTGTTTGTACTTAAAGACCAACACACTGAGCTGGATTTTTTATGTGCTAGTGACAAAAGGTAACAGACTGCATCAAGGAAGGCATTTCACCTTACCTAGTGGTTGCAGTCTTGTAATTGACTGCTCCATAGGCTTACATGTTAAACAGCTGATCTTTGAAAATAAAAAAATAAAAAATGCTACATAGAAAAAAAATTTCATGTTCATATCATGCATGTACTAATGTGAAATTGTGATTTAATCGAAAAAAAAGAGGGTGTTGCCACGAAGAATAAAAAGTTACGCAATCCTGAAGTCAAAACATTTTTTTTCTACTTTCTGTTTGCTATTTTTACTAGGCCGCACCACTTCCAGTAAACATGATATCCTTCCACTTTCCTGGATTGATATCCCCAAAAGATGCAAGATTTTTTTTAAAGTCTATATATATGTTTCAATTCAGCATAAACCTATAATCAAACAGAACAAATTGAGTTCAGAAAAAAATTCAGAAAAAAATGCACTATTTTGTTTCCCTCCATGTTTTGACATGCACCGGAAATTGGAGTTGTAATACAAGACTGGTACCTATAACATTCATGAAATGTCTTAAAAAAATAATTAATTTACTTAGTTTCATTAAGTAGCCATATTTGAATATAAAAAGTGTCATTATTAGAACTGTTTGGCTATATTAATGAAAATAACCCCACTATTTAAGCAGTACCCCTTTCTGAAAACAGGCAAAATTTGGAAATCAGTCATGTCTTCTAAATGATCTGTAAATCTCATTCTAGTCTATCTTCATGAATGTTTTTCTATTATTTGGATACTGTGGAGCTAGAAAAGTATTCTAATCTATTATTTTTATTTTTTTCCTCCTGTTTAAATGAACCACATTCAATAGTTTACCCCTCCCCCTTTTTTCAATGAAATCTACCCAAGTGGGCCTCTTGTTTAAGTCAAAATTGAAAAACTACCCAAAACTTTTTCATATTGAAGAATTTGCTACAATACAACTATCTGGACACAAGAAAGACCATACCTTTCTCTTGTTTGACTATACTGGTCTTTATACATGCCTACTATATCATGGTTTTTAGACTGTACTTGACCCACCAATGCATATAAAATTTGAAATAAAATTCAAGAAAAAACAAAATGAATACTCATGTGAGTGTTTTTGGTTAGAATATTGATTACTTGTCACACCTAATCACAAAAATCCATGTCATGATGAATAGTTTTAGAAAAATTCTACTTTTTAAACAAATTTTTAACCCAAATATGGAAATTTCAATTAACCATGCGCGGCGGCAGACAGGAAAAGAAGTATAGACTCATGAAAAATGAACATTTTATGAAAATCTTTTCACCAAAAGTTCATTTTATACATATTCTACCTAAATGTCAACAATTGAGCCATGAAAATAATAACCCTAAAGAAAAAACAGTACTTTTGTATGTAGCTGTCTCTTCAACTTTGCTCTTATTTTGAATAAAACTGTGCTACTAAAAATTGCATCATAAGAAGAAGATTTCATTGAGAAAAAAATCTTTCTATGTTCTTTTTAATTGAAAATCATGTATGTAATACCATCAAAATCTCAATTTGCCTCAAACTGTTGTGCTTTATATCTATTAATACTTTTGAATGGTGTCTAGTATGAAAATGCATAATTATTACATAATTTCAGTTTTTTCAGTGTAACTTGATACCCCATAATTTTTTTCTCTTAAAAAGTTCTTAAATCATGATGTTTTATCATTCTGGGCACACATAAGTCCACATGAACTACTTCCTTGCAGTGAACATGTGAAAAAATTACCCTATGCAGGTTGCAGTCTTGTAATTGACTGCTCCATAGGCTTACATGTTAAACAGCTGATCTTTGAAAATAAAAAAATAAAAAATGCTACATAGAAAAAAAATTTCATGTTCATATCATGCATGTACTAATGTGAAACTGTGATTTAATCGAAAAAAAAAGAGGGTGTTGCCACGAAGAATAAAAAGTTACGCAATCCTGAAGTCAAAACATTTTTTTTTCTACTTTCTGTTTGCTATTTTTACTAGGCCGCACCACTTCCAGTAAACATGATATCCTTCCACTTTCCTGGATTGATATCCCCAAAAGATGCAAGATTTTTTTTAAAGTCTATATATATGTTTCAATTCAGCATAAACCTATAATCAAACAGAACAAATTGAGTTCAGAAAAAAATTCAGAAAAAAATGCACTATTTTGTTTCCCTCCATGTTTTGACATGCACCGGAAATTGGAGTTGTAATACAAGACTGGTACCTAGTCTGGTATAGTACAGGGTCCTGTTAATTTCAATCTCTGTAACATTGCAGTATTAGTCAGTCATTGAAGTTAAGGTACACATATTTTTTGACAAACAAATAAAATAATTTTAACAAATGAATTATGTTTTGCAGCATTGCTGGGTCAGTCATTGAATGAGAAGTTGAAATATTTTTGACAAATGAACAAATTTACAAAATAATCTAAAGCCATAGTTGACCATGGTTTAACTGGATCATGGCCATGGTTAATATGTATGACCATAGTTGACCATGGTTAATATATATGTATGACCATAGTTGACCATGGTTAATATATATGTATGACCATAGTTGACCATGGTTAAACTGTATGACCACTATAGTTAACCATGGTTAATCTGTCATAAAGACCATATATATAGTTAGCCATAGTTAATCTGTCTGACCATAGTTAACCATGGTTAACCTGTCTGACCATAGTTAACCAGGGTTAATCTGTATGACCATAGTTGACCATGGTTAACCTGTCTGACCATAGTTAACCATGGTTAATCTGTATGACCATAGTTGACCATGGTTAACCTGTCTGACCATAGTTAACCATGGTTAATCTGTATGACCATAGTTAACCATGGTTAATCTGTATGACCATAGTTGACCATGGTTAATCTGTATGACCATAGTTGACCATGGTTAAAATGGATCATGACCATGGTTAACCATGATCATTGATTTATAAAAAGCTTGAAAAAGAACATGGCTGTTCATGGTCAACTGTAAAATAAATGGTTTCCATGGTCTACTATGGTCTTCATTTTGCATTGGTAATAAGTCCCTCTTGTCATTGAATGCAAAGTAGAAGTTTAATAAAAAAAAAATCATCTAAGTTTAACTGAATAAACTACAAAATCTGCAGTAGACATTCTCAATGAAAGTGCATGTATATTATACATACCTATTTTAAAGTATAATAATGGTAGGAAATTAAGATTCATTACTTCCAAACAGCATTCTCTTTAGAAAAAAACCAGTATTGTTTCGTACAACTTCATACATAACTTTCAGGACTAATTATTTCCTCAAAACATATGTTTAAAACAGAAGAAATTCTGACGAGTTTTGAAGATAGATTAATAAGTAGATGTGGGAACATGTACATCATAATTATGATGAAATATGAAGCATTATCTTTTGATCAGTGGGTCTTTGTGTCTGTAAAATTGTAATTTATATCTTCGTGTAAGCTGTTTTTTTAAGTGCACTTTGAGTTAGTGAGATTGGTGTGGAAAAACAGCTTAGGTTTTGTCCAATTGGAAAGAATCAATAGATAGTTTCATGAAAATTCTTTTCAATTACTTTTTCAAAATTGCAAAAATTCAAGTGAACTTAAGATAAATTTTTGACAAAAAAATTCTGAAATTGTTTTGTTAAATACATTTACTAGTAGGTCCTTAAAAATGTATGTATTCTGAGTATTAAGGTGGTACCCAACACTTTCACTAATATTAATTTGGCTCTTTTAATTTTCATAAAATTTTGACAAAGAATTTACTTTGACCCTTTAACCAAAATATAAATATTTCAAAAATTATGAACCAACTGTTTTATCAGAAAAATTACACTGTTTATATAGCAATTTGACAAAGACCAATTTTGATCATGGAGAAGCTTAATACTCCCTTAACACCACAACGTAATTAAAACGTTTAGCTGACTTTATAGAGTTATCTCCCTGTAGTGTTAGGTACCACCTTAAGTTTCTGTGAAAGTTTTGCAAATTTTTAGACTAATGTCTTCATTATTGATGCTTTGCAAGTGGCATAGTTTAATTTTGTGATATTGTAAAAAAAACATCTTTGAGGTGACCTCGAACAAAGTCAACATTTTGATAATCAACATGTTTAAAGATCATAGATGAATGGAAATATGGGCTTTGCTCATTGTTGTAGGCCTTATTGTGACCTATAGTTTTCAATTTCTGTGTCATTTGGTCTCTTGTGATGACTTAATTTTGTCTCATTGGCATCCACATCACATCTTATTTTTTACAATCATTCATTTTTTTATGGTCTTTATTTGAGATGGCGTTCATATTTCTCTGAGCTTATTTATTGGTAACTTATTTCTTTGTTCTTCTTATTAATGCAATCAAACCACATGATGCTTATCATTACAGTTCAAAAAGTGTGGCTTCAAAAAGTATGTTTTTCAATTTTTCAATAAGCATATAAAAGACCAAATTAAAAGTCTTTTAACTCTTTAGCAAAGGGGGCAAAAAGTGTAACTTTCGGAAATATACATTACCAAAGAGGATATCGTCCTGGCTATAAAAAAACGATGTTAAATAATGATATTTACATAGCAATCACTAATGGTTTCCTCCGTTATTGATAAATAATAGCAAAGGATAATGGATTTAGTGGCGTCTTTTTTATTGACTCTTTAACAATATTCATCACATAAAACATTGAAGATTTCATTTTACCACCATAAGTTCTAGGTCTTATTGTACCTTGCTACCTGTGCATTCATGTGTTATGAAAATTTAATTGAAAATTAATAAGTTTCTTTACTTTGGGGTATTGTGGTTATTGAACTGGTCTCGGTGGAATTTCTGTGGTTGTTAGAGTTTATCGTATCATTGTCTTCACTAGATTACCAGCTTTTGTAACGATTTATTGAAGATTCTAACGGGAATTACTTGAGAGTTACTCTGACACTCAAATTAACATTAAGCGTTATTAAGTGTCCGGTTATCTGTCAGACCTCTGTTTAATTGTAATTTGAGAGCTTTAATATTGACACTTTGTATCCTGTTATTAGTTGATCCAATATTCTTTGCCTAGATTTTTAAATCATCATTATATTTAGAATCCGAAATGGCATTTCATCATAAAAGGAAAGATTTTATTGATGATAAAATATAAGAAGTGTCTAGAAAATTGCAAAAGTCTGGAGATTCCAAAAAGTCCACCTACTTGGTGGTTCATAATAAACTCTTGGATTTCCCATGCTTGTTGCTTCCGATACCGATTCTGATGAAATACCAGATTAACTTTAACATGCTATGTCAGAATAAAGAACTATGTTGTTTTGGTCCATTTGCTTTTTTATTTAGTTTGTAAATGTGCTGTAATACTTAACGCTTTGTATAAATTATTGATGAAGAAATCCAGTCCTAATAAAACGACTACATTTTTTTTATTCATCCAACAATATTGACAGAATTTTTTTTATTCAGAATTACATTATACTCAAATACTCAGTTGAATTTCGATCAATTATATTTTTCTTGGGAGCATTACATATTATTCTTGGTCACAAAACCTTAGCTTTATGGTCAATTATTGATGGTCATTAGATAAAATATCTTATTCTTGAAAGAAACTACAGAAAACATGAATAAGCATGGAAGTTTATCCAGGAGTTCAAGTTGATTGCAGCATATTTTTAGATTTGTTTGCATTTTTGTTTGTGTGTCTTGTTCCTGAAGGTATAAAGCCAGTCAAGAGCCAGTAATTCAATGGTTGTCATTTGTTACTGTATATCTGTATATAGATATAAAGAAGATGTGGTATGAGTGCCAATGAGACAACTCTCCATCCAAGCCACAATTTGTAATAAGTAAACCATTATAGGTTTAAGTATGCAGCTTCCAACACTGAAGCATGGCACTTACCAACCAACAAGCAATAAAAGGTCCTAAAATGACTAGTATGTATAACAATTCAAACAGAAAAAACAACCTCTAACCTATATACAAATGAGAAATACCAATGAGCAACATCAACAAAGTAATAACAACCACTGAACATGAGGTTCCTGACTTGGAACAGGTGAGTACAAATGCAGAAGGTTTATTGTTTTGTACATACACCAGGCCTTTAGTTTAATTATTTGAATTGTAATATATTTGTCAGCTTTTTATTGTTGAAGGTTGTACAGTGAGCTATCTTTGGTGGAGAATTGCATCACTGCCAATCATCATACCAAATCTTATTTTTATATTTATAAATGGTGCCTTCTAAATGTTTAATGGGCATTTCTTATATTCATAACAATAAACAATATCGCATAATTGTCACAGATTACCAGAGATATTTTCTATTGACTGAAATGTTTTTTATTGACTGAAATGTTTTCTATTGACTGAAATATGCATTAACATCAATGGCATCTCATATTACATAATCTGTCAATTTCATGTCCATGTATATTTCTATCAATAACCATTAAGATAGTATATGTAGATGCATTTTGCTATCAAAACCTGTTGAAGCATTACTCTCTGGAGTATAAGTACCGCCATAAACTACAGCGGAAATGTTGAAGTTAATCTGTATATGGAACTGTCATCGAATTTCTATGTTTTGAGTTAATTTAGAGGATTCGATTAGAAACATTTATTTGATTCATTATTGAGATGTAACATAAAGTGCAATTTTGCATGTCAAATAAAATATTTATAATTGTATGCATATTGCATGTGCGAAATCATTTTGGTTTAAATTAAACAATCAAATGTCATGTGATAACTTACAATGTAAATGTCACTGTGTTAATGACTTTATAAGAGCAGTTAGGTTATATGGTTATAATTGATTTTATATGTACCTTTTAATTATTGATGTTTGCTCTTAATATGTATTTATTTAACATTTCTGTAACTCCCCCCTTTTCCATAAAAAGTTCATATTTTTTGCCCCACCTACGATAGTAGAGGCATTATGTTTTCTGGTACATGTGCGTCCGTTAGCTAAACGTCCTCGTCTGTCCCGCTTCAGGTTAAAGTTTTTGGTCAGTATTTTTTGATGAAGTTGAAGTCAATGATTCAAACTTAGTATACATGTTCCCTATGATATGATCTTTTTAATTTTAATGCCAAATTAGAGGGTTTACCCTAATTTCACGGTCCACTGAACATAGAAAATGATAGTGCGAGTGGGGCATTCGTGTACTGGGGACACATTCTTGTTTAAGATGTTTGTATCTCAAAAAGAAGCTCATAAATTCATCAACATGTTTCTATATTTTTTTATTTTTTAATCTTTTTATACATAAGCTATTGAAACAGTTGATAAATAATGTCAATGATATTTTATCAGTATCTTATGCTTGTTTAATTGAGAACAAGCTATGTGTTGATTTCAAAGTCTGTTCCCACTTTTCAGTTTGTTTATATATATTCAAAGGGAGACAATTCAATCTCAGGTATTCAAATTTAAGAATAGTTGCCAAAGATCGGCAAAAGTAAAATACTTTTTAACCAAGTTAAATACATATCCCTCTTAATACAATATATATTGTTGCTGCTGTTTTGTTATCAAGTCAGGTTGGCGTTGCTCACAGCATTTACAGTGCTTTGATTAAAGAAAAGAGAAAATTCAAATGATCAATTTCTTCATATTATGCATACAAGCAAATCTTAGGGAGTTTTTTTTACAAAGAAAACACACATTCAAGTTTCTTTCATCTTCTGAAAAAATATGTCTGTATTGAAGCCATGTTTCCAGAAATTTTCAATGACTTCAGGGGCTGTTTTTAGAAGAAACATGGTTGGTCATCTTTTGCTATATATCACAAAGTAGCTAAGGTTTTATGCCTTTATCTTTTTTGAATTTAAAATAAAAAGTGTTATTAAAATTTTAAAGAAATTGCACTCTTACCTTAGCAAAATGAATAAATATTGAGCTGTCCACCACAGATTTGTGATTTCTGTACAATAAGGGCAAAACTGTGATCTGTAAAGAAAACAGGTAACATTTGTTAATGTTTTTATTGTGACTCCTGCAATTATTATAAATTGGTTTGTTTTCATGTCATTTCTTTCTCAGTTTCTGTCTTGAGTGATTTTTTGTTAAGGTCAGATATTATAGGGTTAAAGTTCAGAGATCAGATATGGTTTAAAGTTTATAGTAGGTACCTGAGTTCATATTAGAAAGATTTCCTTGTGAATACTAAATATTTGTCCCCAAAACTGGCAATCCTAGACAACTAAGATCAAGAGTCGAAAGCACCTTTCATAACCTTGATGTTGCCCATTTAGTTATACTGTAGATGAAATACTAAGACCACTTTGTCACTGATTTCCTTCAAAAAAGGAAATGACTTATACCTAGAACATTTTGTTTCTTGTTTTCCTTCTAATTGACTTGGCTTCAATTTGATTAAAACTTTTTTATGTATCTTTATAAAGAAAGATCCAAGTCTGAAATTAGTAGTGTTTTGAATTCATTTC